>JAOTOL010001610.1:117500-167500 GCA_034440575.1 Imbricaverruca yamaguchii | reverse complement strand
ATGAGAACATTTTGCGTGAGAACAGTTCGGTCTACTCTAGGGTGAAGCAAAAAATATCTTTTACCCGCCCCGAACGCCCGTGTTATCTTAACTCCCGTCTCGGGGTCTTTCAACGCCCCCCTGAGGTTGTCCTAGGGCAGCGGGAAAACCGCGGTGCGCAGCGCCGCGATGTGAACCACATATATTTAGACACCCTCATTTCTTTGCTATATTATCGAGTTACATGTCTTGAACGGCACCAAATAAGCCAATGCAACCAACATGCTAAATGCTAGTTGAGGTCAAATTCATTCAGGGTCATCGTCGTATGACAGCAAATACATATAAAAATTGGTCGTGTAAAATCGACCCGAACTATTGTCACCTACTTTGCAAGCAAGGTACTATGTAATGCATAGTGGCTGCGAAGTCGATTTTATGTAGCGCTTGCCGGTGTGCAAATCTACATGACAAACCACAATTCGACCAGTGAGAGAGTGGGCTGGCCCTGCGACACAATAAGCATTCGAAAAATGTTCACTAAGTTAGGGTTGACTAGGGAGCGACAATATCCGACCTAGCGTCTGAGCGCACGTGTGGCGAAAGGCCATAACCTTTATTTGTGTACTTCATCCGTAGGGACAGGATCCGTTCGCACGTGTAGGTTACACCTCTGTTTGCTTTCGTCCTCGCTCGCCGAGAAACCACCACCTGGGTAGTGTGTCCAGCCCATGGCAAATACACAGGCAGCCAGTTGCCCAAAGACAGTAGTGTGATTAGCACGCGTTTCCAGTGGTCAAAAATGTTTCACGCGCGCCACCTGACGCGCGAAGAGATAGTGCACCTCATGGCAGACTCGAGCAGCGGCTCGGGGTGCGGAGACAGGACACAGTTGGAGTCTGACCATGTGGAAGCGCTTTCCAACAGCGAATAAGACGGTGAAGCGTCGCTCCCGCTGTCATTTCTTCCACCGCCGCTGCCGCTGCCGCCGTCGCTGCCACCATCTCCGCCGCCACAGCCGTCAACTACACCGAGAGGAGCCCAGCGCGAGCTGACAAAATCGCAACGGAAGCTGCATGAGGCTGATCTCCGGGAATTGGAGCAGGGACCTGCCATCTATGTGGTCCACAGGCGCGGCGATGCTCCTTCCACGTGGACGACTCAGCCCGGGCCAGCCCGCCGGCGTCGCGATGCAGCCAACCTCCTAACACAGCAACTCGGTCTGAAGTGTCGTGAAGCGAAAACGGTGACAAAGGAAGTCGAAGCCTTCCAACTCTTTGTCTCGCCCCAAGTCACAGAAAATGTGAGGCGTCACACCAACAAAGAGCTAGACGTGCTTCGCTGACAGCAGTCTTGAGAATGAGAAGAGCGCTCATCTCGTCAAGCCGACAGATATAGCCGAGTTGTCAGCAGTCAGTGGCCTGGCGGTACTGCGCGGCACGCTTCCCAAGGAGCCAGCACGAGAGGTGTTCTTCGGCCCGTGCGCTCTGCCGGAGTTCCTCGTCGCCATGTCCCACTTTAGGTACGCTCCGCCGGAGTTTCTCGCCGCCATGTCCCACTTCAGGTACGCTCCGCCGGAGTTCCGCGTCACCATGTCCCACTTCAGGTACGCTCCGCCGGAGTTTCGCACCGCCATGTCCCACTCCAGGTACGCCCCGCCGGAATCCCGCGCCGCCATGTCCCACTCCAGGTACGCCCCGCCGAAGTTTCGCGCCACTATGTCCCACTTCAGGTACACTACGCCGGAGTCCCGCGTCACCATGTCCCACTTCAGGTACGCTCCGCCGGAGTTTCGCGCCACTATGCCCCACTTCAGGTACGCGCGGCCGATGTCAGCCATCACATTGGACGACCATGAAACACGGGCTGAGCGACGCCTGGACGATAGATTCTGTTTGGCTCGGGAGGTATTTCAGGAAGTAGACGCGAACCTGCGGCGCCAATACCACCCAGCCAGTGCGTTACACTGGACGGAACTCTGGCAAAGTTCCGTGGGCGGTGCAGACTCCGGGTGTGCATGCCCTCCAAGCCTGACCGGTACGGCATTCGGATACGTTTTGTGACCGATGCAAACGTCAGATATATCTGGAAAATATGGCCCTGTGGTGGACGACCAGTCTGCCCGGATCTCGCGCCGCCCAACATCCAGCTATCGTCGGTGTCGGCACTGGTGCGTCACATGGTGTGCGATTTGGCCGGCACCGGGCGCAACGTGACTATGAACCGCTATTATACCTCTATCGATGTGGTGGGGACGCTGCGCGACGACCTCAGACCGTCGGCAGTCGCTACCCTGCCGGCCAACCAGCAGCTCCTTCCCCACGACCTGAAGCCAGCTGCCGGCCGCCGGCCCAACAGCACGGTGATCGTGCACAGGAACAGAGTGTGCCTCGCATCTCATTGTCCTAGGGCTAGCGAGGTCGTCCTGGTGGCTTCCACGCAGCATCGGCAGCCGCTGGTCGACAGGAAGAGCAGCAAGCCAGAAATTATGTTGTGCTACAACAGCACGAAAGGAGGCGTCGACACATGTGACGCAGTCTTGGCCAACACCATGTGCATTTAGTGTGTCTCTTCTCAACATGGATTTGAAACGTGTCTTGAACATCTTACTGAGAACAAAATCAAACAAGAATGATCAAAAGTTTGATGTGGGTTAGTTAGTTAGTTCGGCTTGAGGGCGCATCGACCATGCTGATGACATAGCATTCATGTGTGAAGAACATACTACATAATAACTCAAACATATAGACCAAAGCGCAACTCCAAGTAAAACTACGGGGCAAAGCTGAAATTGGTACGATGGCGATGAATGCTACAGAAATCAATAGCTTCGAAGGTTTGCTGGGTGTTTTCTAGGAATTGTTTCATGAAAAAATGCAGAATGTTGACGCCAATATGCATAAAATTGAAATATTTGCATACAAAACCTTCTTCAAACAGAAATCAAATTTCATATTCACATCAGCTCAGGTCATCGTGAAATGACATAAGACGTTTCAGTATAAAATCAGGTCAGGTCACGGTGACATGACATGAGACATTTCAGGTTAACATCAGGGCATGCCACGGCAATATGACATGAGACGTTTCAGGTTGGCATCAGATCAGATCACGGTAATATGGCATAAGACGTTTCGAGTATGTATGCGACGCAGGTGCTCTAGATACTAAATTATGGACTATTGCACTGCCAGCAATACTGCTTCAGGGTGCACCATGCGGTAGATGCAAATATCGATTTATGTCCAAAAGTATGTGAGGTTATGAAAAACAACATGCCATAGACATTGCAGACATTGCAACTTGGTTGAAAATCACGTGCAAACTGCAAATAATTTAACTGGGTGCCAGTTGTCGCGCAGTAGCCATGCATTGTTTCACGGTAATCCATTACAACAACAACAAAAACGTCGGGAGGTGCAATGTTACTTAGTCATTCCTTCGACATTGCCTGTAACCTGATCTCCTCAAGTTGAGCTCGCTAGACGCTAGATTCCTGGAGGTGTTTAAGACTTGGGATTTCAGGGAACTTCAGAGTTTAAAACTGGGAAGCTGGATGCTCATGGCTTAATCAAGTCCGTTCATTTTCTCGTCATGCATGCTCAACAATGCATCGCATGTCCAAGTACTCTGAAACTTGTGGACATTGTCTCGATTGGCTTACATAGGTAATTGAGTTCACGGCTATCTTTAATTCCTATGTGCATCGACGAGTGCATAGCAACTAGCCCGCACTGGAGCTTCCTCCGTGGTAATTAGCCACACTGGAGCTTCCTCCGTGGTAATTAGCCACAATGAGGCTTCCTCCATGGTACTTAGCCACTGAGGCTTCGTCCATGGTAATCAACCACACTGATGGCTCTTCCATGGTGTCTATCCACACTGCGGTTTCATCCACGGTAATTAACCACACTGCGGCTTCCTCCATGGTAATTAGCCATAATGAGGCTTCCTCCATGCAAATTCTTCTGCGGGTGGCGCTGACGACTGTCAATTCGATATCAGTTGAAGAGACAACTGGTGAACCAGATCGACACCCAGTAGAGATCACCGTCAGGTCAAAATCAAATGCATGGTAAGTGTTGAAATCACGTGTGTCTGTGGCCGCGGAACGACATGGAAGTCTGAATGGACAGCCACCTCGACCTCAGCCCAGCGCACGCTCTTTGTCGGTCGAGTAGCTCCCGCGATACCAGCTGCTACCTGGGCGACTAACGTCAGAGGAGATCAGCTGACACCCTGCCCGCACATTTTCACCACTAGACTTTAGCGCTTTGCATAAACACTTCGTGAGCACTTTTGATTCCTTACATAAACACATTAATTCGGTGGGTATGTTTTTGAAGTATGGCGTTTGTATTCTATGCACCCGGGGCGCACCATCGATCTCATATTTTTCCCCACAACACCTACCTACTATCAGGAAGAATAACCAGGGCATCATGCATAGGCAATACATAGACGATAAATACGTAGGCACCATAGCGCTGAAATGTCTTTTGAGTGGTGAAACACTTGGATTTTCTCTACCGAAAAATACAACTAGTTGATTTGACTTATGATAACTATGTGTAAATAGTGAGAACGAAATTCTGGTAGTTTTTCGTTCTGCATATGGTTTTGCTGACTTTTGTCTGCATGAGCATGATGTCCTGCCGAAAATCGCCCCCTTCAACCACTTACTAGCTGGATCTTCCCTTGCCTCACCTTTCAGGTTCAAGGGTTCTATGATTTGCTTGCCCTCTGATCAGTTGGCGTCCAAGTCCTCCCTGGCAAAACATCAGAATTGTGGAGAAGTTTAATGTTAATTTGATTTTATTTCTCCCTTATTGCAATATTTATTGTACGTATATTTGCACGAACACGCGGTGGATAATGGACACCTACGACCTCAACTACAGAAGCTTGTCATTCACTTCTATGTGTGAAAGCAAAGCAAGGAAGAATGGAAACTATGGCATGTTCACTCGCGTTGCTGATTATCCTGATGTGAATGCAATCCGTCCCCGTAAATTGAAACTCGACAATATTTTACGTTGCATCATTATGACACTATCCAATGGACTCTGGAGACACCACACGAAGCCAAGGTTATGTGGTAGGCATCATTAATTGTTCTAGCCAGGGTTGGATAACAGCATCAACTGGTAGAATGTCGTCTATCTACATATATGCCGCGTGTGGCAAAATGATCGATAGAACAAAGTTTCTAAAAATGTATCGTTTTAACCGTAAAATGTCTGTAACTGTGGGTGCTGTGATCCCGTAAGTCAGCCGACCTACCATGCCCCGCATATGTCGCGCCCAGTGCTTTTCCGTCCGGCGCCGGCAACGCAGTCACCGGCCTTCGCCGGAATCGAATCAGCGTTTTACGGGCCGATGCCCGGCAACCGTGACGTGTGCCTTGGTCTCCCGGTCGCGGCCGCACCCAGCGAACCACCCCCGATAGTCAGAGCTTCCTGAACTGTCAACCCGCGCGGATCTGCCGCGGTCGGCCGCATCTGAAAATTGAATATCCGTCTTTCGGCCTCTGAATTCAGAACGTGTAACATTTACTGTCGGCGGTCTCATCGAAACACTATACCAACGTCCTTCCTGAAGCGTGAGAATTGCTGTTTACTGCCGTTTATTTGCCTTCGCCAACTGCACAATAGATTAAGTGCAGAGTCATTGACTTCGGGAAATCTCGCAACGCGCAGTCCTTCTAAACTTCATCACGAGCCTGCGAGAAGACTTTTTCTGCATCGATATCAGCTCCTGATCTATGCAAGCACTAATTTAGCCTATTCAGCATTTTAGTCACCATAGCTGGAATGGCTTTCGTCGAAGGGGCTTCTAAATGAATTGATCGATCGCAGGGTTTGCTTCATCCAACTTCTCGGCGACTGATTAAAGAAAGCCTTCGAGAAAGGCTTTCATCTGCTGGTGTTTCATCATTCGTTTGTGGAAATTATCGACCTTCGCTTAACCGGAGAAGAAAATTCAGTATAAACACTGTCCAAAATATATGTTAGACGTCTCGGCCCTTTGTCATGATTACGAACAGACGTACACTGACATAAGTTACAGTTTTACGAACATGACAAATTCACGGCACAGCTCACCAAGTAGCACACCCAAAATTTGCAGCCCTCTCTCTTGCATAACACACTCTCAGAACATCGGGCAATCTGGCACACCGATGCCTGTTATAAATTATACCACGACGCAGTTTGCATATTTACTAGTGGTTTGCAGCCCCAAATGTCCATCGTTTCAGGTTCCATAAGATTTGCATTGGCCTTCGCCATGTCCAAAATGTCTGCCCTGAAAATGACATGCGTTACGCAGTACTCCATGGTCTGGCGGGCTGCAGTCGTATGGTTCCCCTGGAGGTGTAAAACAACGACAGAGGTGCGCATCCGTAGGGGTTCGTTAAGTCTGTCTAGTTTGCCCAAAGTTGATCCTCAAGAGTAAAACGCATTTGGGAGAACTTAGCATGCTGCTTTTACTTTATAAACTATATTTTCATTGTACACCGCCTATCTAGCCCATTTATACAAGTGTGGCATGATTTCTTGCCTGCGACAGTGCTGAACTCTGAGATGTAACTTGCGTCTAGAGTCTCAACGGAGCCAATCTTACGTGAGCGTAGCTTATCAAGCACAACAAACTCATTCTTATAATATGATTATCTCGATAGAGGGTCCAACTAGAGGCGTACAAGTCCCGGGCGTAGAACAATTCGGGACTGGGTATGAAGAGCAAAATGGCAAGGGAATACTATAACCAGACTATATCACTGCGCTGGGATACCATACATTGATGATACATTGTGCAAGGCTGTTCACAAAATTGTAAGCTCATCATATTTAGACCACTTGTGGATAGCGTGGATGGGTAGGATGTCAGTCGATAAAAGATGTGCTGGTCAGATCGGCAATGCAGAACCCACCATGTCCCGCAGCCAAGAATGGGATTAATGGGATAAATGGGCGATGCACACTGAAAAACGTAGTATTTGTATAGTGACTTGCAATATACACCCAAATCAGTTTTACACTGGGGAAACAAAAATGACCATAATATAAATATTCAACGAACATCTAGGGGTTGCGCGTCCCCGTCGATGTTTCACACTTTTTGTGGAGCATACTTTCACTGCGTGACGAATATCAAGTTCAGGGTAGACACTTTGGACACTGCGAAAGACAATGTGAATCATATGGTACTTGAATTGGTGTACTTTCGGGACCACAAACCACCACTAAATACGCCAACTATGTCGTGGTATTTTTATAACAGGCACCGGTATGTCAGGACGCATGCTGTTCTGAGGGTTAGCCATGAATGAGAGATCATTACAATGTTTGGGTGTGCTACCTGGTGAGCGGTGTAAGAAGTGACGTACTTCTTTTTCACATGCCGTGAGTTTCCAATGCTCGTAAAACTGCGATTTGTGTTAGTATATGTAAGTTCATGATCATGGGCAAAGGCCGAAACGTCGAACCGATGTGTTGAACAGTGTTTATAGGAAATGTTCTTGTAATATTAAACGAAGATTGACAATTGTATTTCCACAATACAATTCATACAAATTCACCGGTTGAAAACGATATAGGACTGCTTGCCACCACGTTAACCAAGGTACCAGGAGAGGAATTTTGTTAGTGAATACAGCGCAGAGGGGGTATGCTTAGAGGCGTGTTAAACTATAGAGGTTGTTTGCGCCGCCTTTAAAATGAGTGGGCTTTGCAAGCAACTTTGAGGTAAGTGTGCGTTTACGGAAAAGGACTTTATATACATCTGCATTCGACGAAAGCTTTGTGATGAAATACTGCGCTGCAATTGTGTAATTTTGTGCGTGAGCAGATAAAACTTATATCGATCACAATCTCCACCTGCATCATAAATGCAATGAAACAACAACCCACCAGCTGATTGCTATTATCCAGGCCTGGTTCTAGCTATTCATGTGGTCTCTCCTTTCAAGGCCACAAGGAAATGAGACCGATGGCATAGATTGTCCCCGGCCCGTGTCCGTGGCCTGTGTCCCTAGGCCACCATTTTGCCCTCCAGGTCCCGTCTTTGACCTGTGTCCCAAGCCCATCCATGGCCTGTCACAGTCCCGTCGCTGGGCCATGTCCCTAGCCCGTCCCTGGCCCATTCATGGCCCGTGTCATTAGCCCATCCCTTGCCCATCCCTGACCCGTCCGTGGTCTATGTCCCTAGCCAGTCCCTGACCAGTTCTTGGCCCGTCGCTGTCCCGTCCGTGGTCTATGTCCCTAGCCAGTCCCTGACCAGTTCTTGGCCCGTCGCTGTCCCGTCCCTGGCCCATTCATGGCCCGTGTCATTAGCCCATCCCTTGCCCATCCCTGACCCGTCCGTGGTCTATGTCCCTAGCCAGTCCCTGACCAGTTCTTGGCCCGTCGCTGTCCCGTCCGTGGTCTATGTCCCTAGCCAGTCCCTGACCAGTTCTTGGCCCGTCGCTGTCCCGTCCGTGGTCTATGTCCCTAGCCAGTCCCTGACCAGTTCTTGGCCCGTCGCTGTCCCGTCCGTGGTCTATGTCCCTAGCCAGTCCCTGACCAGTTCTTGGCCCGTCGCTGTCCCGTCCGTGGTCTATGTCCCTAGCCAGTCCCTGACCAGTTCTTGGCCCGTCGCTGTCCCGTCCGTGGTCTATGTCCCTAGCCAGTCCCTGACCAGTTCTTGGCCCGTCGCTGTCCCGTCCGTGGTCTATGTCCCTAGCCAGTCCCTGACCAGTTCTTGGCCCGTCGCTGTCCCGTCCGTGGTCTATGTCCCTAGCCAGTCCCTGACCAGTTCTTGGCCCGTCGCTGTCCCGTCCCTGGCCCATTCATGGCCCGTGCCATTAGCCCATCCCTTGCCCATCCCTGACCCGTCCCTGGCCATGTCCCTAGCCAGTCCCTGACCAGTTCTTGGCCCGTCGCTGTCCCGTCCCTGTCTCGTCCCTGTCTCGTCCCTGTCCCGTCCCGGGCAGGACAGGAGTCTTTTTTACCTTCCCTCAGGCAGGGTAGGTTGTCATTACTCTCATATTGTTTCCAGGCGAAGTTAGTGTTGGAATACAAGCCGCTGTTGCCTAATTTTGCGAGAAGCAAAATTAAATAACAGCGTGATGCATTTGACAAGGTTAGGTGAATGATAGCATAATTTTGATTCCCCTAAATTGTTGAACTTCCGGCAACCAGAACGGTGAAGTCTTCTCAACGGCAAGAATTTTACGAAAATAATCACATTTTTATCTGTGTCGAATAAAATCGCAAGCCACTTGATATATTCAGCATTGTATTTCTCAACATCTTGCGAAATTAGTACAGCCAAATCTGTTCCACTTCGACTTACAGAGAGGGAGTTAAGTGCAAAAAATGAGCACCCTCTGAGACAGACCTTAAATAGTACCGACAACACTATATTTCATACTCCAGCAGTGCACACAGGTGTCAGATGCAGTGTCAGAATCAAATTCAACGCCCGAGTGACCCGTAAGCCGAAAAGGTGATCTGGTGAGTGGTTAGATTAATGATCTTAAATGGAAATTTAACGGTCAATGACCTGTGTAAACAGGTTACCTGAGTTATCCATCGCCCCCGTACCAAGCGTTGGCCATGTGATTGCAATGCTGCGGCTAATTTCTGAGAATTCGTGAATTCGGCGAGAGAGAAAAAATCGCCGCGACTCATTTCAATTTATGACACAATACGTCAGCGACGTATGCTGACAAATTTCACATGCATTACACTGTGAAGTCAACAAAGGATGTCTCATCAGCTGTGATGCATCGCAGTGCGGTAGCACATCGTGTTCTCGTGGTCGGCAAAAGCCTCAGATAGTTGGCGGCATCAACCCCTGCATTAGTCACGATTATGATAGAATCAGCCATGAGCTATCTGAATGGCCGACATTACACGGAATTACAATGATAAATTGCGACATAAATCGTGGATGGTGAAACTTGTGGAAATTGACATCGAGCATGTAAACATTGCACCGTTATGCCTGTCAGGCATACCAGTCGGCCTATTAAATCAGAGCCGAAGCCCCACAACTCACCCGCAGCCGCGCTTGTTTTCCACTACGACGTCGTATCTGTCCGATTGGCCGGGCGCTTGACGGCCCAAGGCCAGCCCATCACATGTCTGGTGGGCTTATCGGCGCGGCTTACGCCCGGCCGGCCGATATTGCCTGCCGTCGGGCCTCGCCGGCTGCAGCCGGCCCCGCCGCGACTCCGCCGACGCTAATCACGCACGATTGATCCGGTAATGCTGGCCGAGCCGGCGCCGACTGTCAGGCGGGGGCGGACTTCCCGGCGGCGCCACACCGCGTCACTAACGTCTCCGGACCTCTCCCTCCGGCTGCTGTCGGCCACAGTCGTCCACACCGCGTCAGTAACGTCTCCGTACCTCTCCCCCGGGCTGGAGGCGACCACAGTCGTCCACACCGCGTCAGTAACGTCTCCGTGCCTCTCCCTCCGGCTGCTGTAGGCTACGGTGGTCCACACCGCGTCACTAACGTCTCCGTACCTCTCCCTCCGGCTGCTGTAGGCTACGGTGGTCCACACCGCGTCACTGACGTCTCCGTGCCTCTCCCTCCGGCTGCTGTGGCACGGTGTCCACACCGCGTCACTAATGTCCCCTCCTCCGCTGCAGGGCCACACCGCACCCGGCCACGGTTACACCGCGTCACAATGTCTCCGTGCCTCTCCCGGCTGCCTACGGTGGTCCACACCGCGTCACGACGTCTCCGTGCCTCCCTCCGGCTGCTTCTACGGTGGTCCACACCGCGTCACTATGTCTCCGTGCCTCTCCCTCCGGCTCTGTAGGCTACGGTGGTCCACACCGCGTCACTGACGTCTCCGTGCCTCTCCCTCCGGCTGCTGTAGGCCAAGATCGTCCACACCGCGTCACTAATGTCTCCGTGCCCCTCTCCAGGCTGTTGTCGGTCCCCAAAACCGTACATAGGGCCACGGAAAGTGCTGGAGCCAGAAACAATCGCACCATGAACTACAATTCGCACTGGGGCTCCACAAGTTGCACTGGACTCCCCAAAATGATAGTGGAGCCCCCAAACATTTCGCCGGAACCTTAATGCGTATCGGATGTCCGAATCAATAAAGCGGGGACCATAAACACCACAACGGGACTTGCAAAAATTAATTCGGTGCCCGTTATCATTGTCGGGGGCTCTACACAAATGAAACAATGCTCTTAAAGCGACCGAGGCCCCAAGGACATACCGGGACCCTCACAGGCGCACCGTGTCCCGGAAAGGACAGATTGTTGGCATACGCTTTGCGGCACCAACAAAGACACCCGAGACCCTCGATTGCGCCAGAGCCCGGAAAGCATACCGTGGCCGCAGGTAAGGCATGGTATAGCCTGAACAAGATGCTGGGATCAACACAAAGTGTCATGATCATAACAAACTCGCCGGGGCAGTAAACAAATACATCGGGGCCTTTGAATGTGCACCGGTCCCACAAGAACCCCTGAGTCAACAACACACCAACAGCTAAAGAAGCACGCCGGGTCGCAAAAACGCGCAAGGGAATGAAAATATTCCTTGGACTCTAAAACACAGCAGAAGACGAAAGACCGAACGGTTACTAAAAAGGTACCAAGCCAACGCAAGTTTCAGTTAGGTACGCAATCTGGGAGCAAGCTTAAACACAAATATGAGGTGCACAAAAGCTCAAATAAGTATTCGGATTCCTTTTTCTCCGGAGCATGTGGTTAAAAGAGATGCAATCTCGACTTGCATTCATCGAATTTTCCGACCGAACCCCGACAGAATACGAAGTGCTCCATGAAATAAGACAAGGCATATATATGACCATCATATGACGGCAAATATCCAAACGTGATGGGCCTAGAAGAATCCGCAGAAACCACAGAAGTGCGCGAAGTATGGTCAATGCAACGATTGCGCGAAGTGAATGTTGCACGAAGGTTCACGCGGTGACGACAAGGCGTTATTCACTGAGATTCGTGGAATTGGAAATATTACATTCTTAGATGATTTGCACGGGCGTATTTTTAGCAGTGCACGCTAACTGATCACGAGGTACCAGAAACGAGGGCGGGAGGTTGGGCACCCCACACTGAAAATGATGTTGCCATTATTTTTGTTTGAATGAGTCCTCCAGAGAGATACTGTTAGAAATCCAGTGACTTTTGAAATAATGGGTACGTTAGACATCTCCAAATCCATCTGCACTTCCCTGACACAAGTTCTAAGTTTTAACGTCTTTACGTTAATTCATTTAATGAAATAACGTTAAGATTGCCTTGAACTATGGATATGTTGTAAAATTTCACCAGAAGAGCCATTCATGGATATGACCTATGCTAAGTTGTGTTATTATTTTGAAGAGACAAAGGGATGAATAGTGCAAGGAGACAAAGATAAAATGATGTCCAAACAATGTTACGCACACCACGAGGTCAACTGTTGACATGAAGCATGCCTATTGGGAGAGAGTCATTGGTAGTGTATGGTTTTCCCACAGCACTTCCGATGCTGTTGAAGATGATACAGGGATGCACTTCTGATGCAGGGAAGATGCACATGGAAGGAATTGGACCCAACACATCGCTGGATACTTTACCTTGCGATAGCACGAGGCTTCTCAGATGGTCACCACTGCAGCTTCCCGTTTGGTGTCCCGTGCCCATTTCTGCCAACATGCACATATTCAACTTTAAGGCGTAGCAGTCGACGTCAGAGACAGCCCAGATGACGGGGTGGATGGTACCGGCGACGTGAAGCATTCCGCACTGCAATGCGTGGCATTGTCTGTGGGATGTCACAGTCCACTTGGTGGGTCTCACCTAATACTTAGCAAAGCAGGCTCCACAAAAGACAAGAAATAGTGCGCCAACTGACTGCAATTAGATGGAATGCACATTCATCTGAACGTCTTTCTGTCCCGAGCCCGGCATGGGGATGTCTCTTCAAAATGAATCTTCCTTTTCGCTTCAAAATGAGAAAGAAAAAGCATAACAGGTGAGTGGTGCTTCTCGGTTAATTCTGTTTAATTCAGCTAGTGAGCATTGCTGTACTCACATTCTCCGATTTAGTAGAATTGCTCACTCAACCGTGCGAGTGCTAAATTTACCGTTTTTGTATTTTGGGGGAAAAGAAATACTCGAAACGCACGGTCATCTCAGCAAGACCCACCTACAGATACTGCGGGCTCAATGTGTATTTCACAGGTATATTGGAGGGAAAACCCTCACGTGGCCTCCCCTACACAGAGATGTGAGAACTTGGAGATACGGGTCCAAGAATCTTACTTTTCGTGACCTTAGCCATCAGGCTCATATGGGACAAAATGGTGCTGAACCAACCACCGTGCACGAACGTTTCTGCACATTTCCTTCTGTCATCATAAAGGAAACACTGATGCAATTCTGTAGTGGGGGGTGTTATGAGTTCGTGCGATATATTACTAACTGAGAATGCGATCGCCGGGCTCTATGGCACTCATATAGCGAAGACCTGGATCTATCCATGATGAAAGCCAACGTTGTTTTGTTCGTGGTGGTGAAGCCTGGCCATCCATTTAAGCGATAACCTATGGCGCTGTTGGGAGTTGCTTGCCCTAGCACGCAGGTTCCAGCACTCCAACACAACCTGAGGACCAACGGACTGGTGGGAGCTGCTTGGCAAAGCAAGCGGGTCGCAGTACACCAGCACCACGTGCGGAACAGCGAATTGTGCCGTGAGTGTGGAGCTATCTACGCCATGGATATCATTTTGCTATGTCCTGCCGATAGCCGGAGCGGAGCGTCTTGTTGTGTTTTCCCGCCACTTAATATATTCTTTCGCAGTATTATCTGGTTATGACTAGAACTCCTTGAAGCGTTGTTTTACAATGACAAGTGTTTCGTGTTGTGGTCTAATGGCCAGATACCACGCTTCATGGCGTGCTATGGTGATTACCGCAACGTTCTGTGCTAGATGTTCTATGGTGTTCCATGCTCTATGTGTTATGTTCTATGTTCTGTGCTTTATGCTCCATGGTCCATACTCTAGAACATAGAGCATAGAACATAGAGCATAGACTACTATGCTCTATGTTCTATGCTCTATGTTCTATGGTGTTCTGTGTTGATGACAGAGCGCTACGGAGTTCGGCGAATACTGGGGAGTTCGCCAAATACCAGAGCATTTCCCGAAGACTAGGGTGTTCGGCAAATACTGGAGTGTTCGGTGAATAATATGGTTCTCGGCGAATACTGGGATGTTCGGTGAATACTAGGGTATTCGGCGAATACTAGGATGTTCGTCGAATAGTAGGGTGTTCGTCGAATACTAAGGTGTTCGGCGAATACTAGGGTGTTCGGCGAATACTGTGACGCTCTGTGAATGCTGTTATGCTCGGTGAATACTGGGATGTTCGGCGAATATCAGGGCGTCCGCGATGTTCGCTTGACGACGAACACACAACACGTCGCGCTTCCCGAGCGCGACGGCGCCGCCTCGTCCGCCCAGCTTGTAGCCACACCCATCAACGCCGGGCCGAAGTTGTTGCAGCTCCTGTTTTTGTCCGCTGCCCGACCGAATGGATGACAATGCGGTCCGCTCGGAGCGCGATCGATGGCTCTGGACCTGCAGCTGCCGCGGTCGCGCGCCGGTGCAGTGTTTTGACTCGATGTGGCTGGCGGTGTCGCCGGATGTAAATGTGACGGGTGCTGTCTTTTTCGCCGGCGCCGCCACGCCGGCCGACAGGCAGGAACTGCGGCGCCCGCCATCGGCCGGGAGTCGCTTCCAGCAGGTGAGACAGCACGACGTCGTAAACAGGGCATGGAGCAGGACTGCGAACCGGAGAAACTCCCCGAGGGAATTTGTAGCCGTCAGGGGAAATGCATTCGTAGGAAGATGAGGGTATTCGCGAAACCAATGTGCGACGCGTGCGGTGTTTTGTGCGGGAAATGAACGGTGACGAGTTCATCAAAAAGAGAAAGCTTGCGAACAAGATTAACAACCGAGGATGCTATGGGGTCTTTTTCATCAGCGTGAATTGTGTTGGTTAAAATACATATTGCCGTTTCGGTAGCAAGCTAACATAGCTTCGATAATTGAATCCCCGAGCTCCATAAAGCTTGCGTGAATGGCGCAGGAAAGACGGGTTTGGTGGGGGAGAAGATATTTGGAGACATGAAGTCGGATTATATTATCAGGCAGGCCATCATTGGAGGCGGATTATATTATCAGGCATGGGACATACTAAGGCTGGATACAATACAATTTTGGAGGGAAAGGAGGGCAGACGATAGAGCATGCAACACGTTGAAGAGGAAAGAATGGAGTGAAAGCATGGGTATGGGAACGATTGATGGTCGCGGAGCGCAGGCCCCTCGAAGTTCGTAATCGTTCTACCGACTTCAAGAAAGATCAGGGAAACATAGGTCCTATGCAGTGAGGCGGAATCTGGTAGGACCGAGTGCACTTAAAATAGGTGGTCAGGCTAATATAGCGTAATATATCGAGTGCAAGATTGGTTCTTCCCCACACCGCATGTGTCTGGTGCTCACAGTCATATGAAGAATTACAAAGATAAATGGCCCGACCGCAACACATGTCGATCTTCCTGCCCGAAAAACCATGCCAATAAATGCATTATTGTATTACAATTCATCCCCACCCGCAAAATATAGGTGGCGGAACATTCGAATTGAAGGGAGTATCAGAAGTTATTTTTTAGTCAACGATATAGGGTCAATGCTAACTTTCTGAATATAAGGGAGCACAGTTCCCTGGTGCTCCTCCCAGGTCATCCACCTATTACCTAACTATGGAAGACACTAACTCGCTAACGGAAGGCTTATGCGAAGGGCGTCATGTGTAATGATATTGCTGAAAAAAAAGATTTTGCCAATCGGTTGGTTGTATTTTCGGCATGCATATCAAAATACGTTGACATCTCGACAGAGTAGTGGGAAGGTGACGTCATCGAAGCTATCAATGGTGCATCATCGAAGCGACCAATGACATCCCCGAACGCATTACCCTGCCCCGTCTGGGTGGGGGGTCTTTTTACACCCACCCATCCTAAAGGGTTTACTGTAACAGCGGGAAAACGGCGACCGTCAGCGCGGCACAATTGTAAGTGCCTTTTCCTGGATTATTTTTATGCTTTCAGTGAAGATGTCGACCTTAGGTCATGTCATTAACCTAGCTCGGGTACATGAGGACCACCTCCAAAAATGCTTCATCGATGACTGATCGATATTTCATTCACATACAGCGGTATTTAGGTGAAACTTGCTACGTGAGTGTCATTGGGCAGTGTCTGCAAAACTTATATATCGTGTGTTTCTTTGAGGCTACGTCAGTGGTCCGAGGTAGCGATTCATTTTGGTCTATTTTTAACAATTTTACTATTTTTGTAATATGTATGCTCTTCTGCCATCATGTTTACCTTGGTATGCATGCAGACGCATCATCAGCAGAAGTTAATTATCAAATTTGTTTGACCTCAGTCAAGTGGTCTGAGGTCAGGTCACGGTAAAGTACGCAATGTGAGTTAAGTATATCTAGATACTGCTGCTTTTGTGGTATTTGTTATAGTTTGTATCGTCAAAATAGTGCCAAAGTTGCGTTGCTCGGCCCACGCTACCTACACATGCCGATATGAATTTTTTTTCTTCAAACCTCGATTTTCACCCAAAACCGACATCTCGCATTTCACAATTATCTATGCCTACACATCGAACAATTTTCGAACTCCATTCGTCGAGGGCTTTCCGATGGTACCCCGTTTCGTTTCGTGCAACGCGTTGTTAGGCGTGGGATCTTCACGGACCCCCTCCGTTACGGGAGGGGGGGGGGGTGAGCATCTGACCGGATAGACGTAGCCGGTAAACGATACACTTAAGCCATTTAATTATCACTGTGCACGTGTGAAAGTCACTCGTCATTATGTCATGTAAGAACATCACATTAAATCGCTCGGTCGGTCAGTTTAACGGATGTGACTGCTCCCATTGCTCCCATTGCCGCTCCCATTATGCTTGCTCACAGCCATCGCTCAATGTGAAGGCCACCGTGTGCAGCAGTGAACCTTCGAGTGAAATAGATTGCTTTGTGGCACACATGATGCAAGCGGCCATGTAGCTCATCAATGGGGATCCAGGCGGAGATCATGGCCCGCGGGTGGCTGGATAGCGGACCCAGGCGATAGTCAGGCGACCGCGTCGCATCAGTCCCCGGCTCAGAGATGCGCTGTCGCACTGGATCTCGCCGTCGACCCGCAGATCAGAGGTGCCCCACTGTACTGGAGTGGCCAGCGTCCGGACTTCGACCCAGAGGCCATAGCTGCGGGGTCCGACTGGACGTGGCCGGCAATCCTGGGCCAGGATCTTGACTCGGAGATCAGAGATGCAGGGACTCATTGGACTTGGCCGACGGCATCTCGACCCGGAGATCAGAGATGCCGGGTGTCATTGGACGTGGCTGACGGCATCTCAACCCGGAGACGGTCAGCCGTCCACCGTCCACCGTCCACCGTCCACCGTCCACCGTCTACCGTCCACCGTCTACCGTCTACCGTCTACCGTCTACCGTCTACCGTCTACCGTCTACCGTCTACCGTCTACCGTCCACCGTCCACCGTCTACCGTCCACCGTCCACCGTCTACCGTCTACCGTCTACCGTCTACCGTCTACCGTCTACCGTCCACCGTCCACCGTCTACCGTCACCGTCTACCGTCTACCGTCTACCGTCTACCGTCTACCGTCCACCGTCCACCGTCCACCGTCCACCGTCCACCGTCCACCGTCCACCGTCCACCGTCCACCGTCCACCGTCCACCGTCCACCGTCCACCGTCCACCGTCCACCGTCCACCGTCCACCGTCCACCGTCCACCGTCCACCGTCCACCGTCCACCGTCCACCGTCCACCGTCCACCGTCCACCGTCCACCGTCCACCGTCCACCGTCCACCGTCCACCGTCCACCGTCCACCGTCCACCGTCCACCGTCCACCGTCCACCGTCCACCGTCCACCGTCCACCGTCCACCGTCCACCGTCCACCGTCCACCGTCGGGCCAGTCGTCGCCGACCGGCGGATTAGCGTGGCGACCGCCGTCCGATCTGGCCGACGCTGATTACACCTCCGACGGGCCGTGGCGCGCGCCACCACCGCCGCCGCCGCCGCCGCCGCCGCCGCCGCCACCGGCCGGCCGGCCCATTAGCTCCCCTCGGGGCAGTGCGATCACCTCCCTTTGTTTGTCGTGCCACCAGGCCGATGAGTGCCGGCCAAGTGTGGCCCGGCGGAATCGCCGGCGGCAGCGTCGCTGAGGAAGGCGCGGCAGCCGGAGTAAACACGGCCGGCCGGAGCTCGCGCCACTGGGGCGGTCCTGCTGCCGTGTAATTATGGGGCGTGATTTTCGGCACACCCTGCCCCGCCCACCACAGAACGGAAGATAAGAACAGGCCATAAAGAACGAGAAAGCCGTGTGAGAAATAAAAAGAGAAAACGAGAAAGAGGGAGCTAATTAGGAACAAAATGATGAGGATGGAAATGAATAGATTTAGGTAGAGGGGAAGTGGGAGGAATGGATACATGCAAAAGGAAATCCAAAGCATGGGAGAGACAGATAGCATGGAAGAGAAAAGGAGAAACACAGAGGAAAGGGAAACATATTTTTATAGAGAGATTTAGATATATATATATATATATATATATATATATATATATATATATATATATATATATAACATTTGTATGTATATCCCATTAACTATATACGACATGTCATAGCCAACAATACCCAAGCCCAAACATCTTTGCCGGTAAAATAATATATACAATGTTGCGTTTCTATCTCCACTCCCCCAAAAAACACCTGACCGTATTACTTCGAACGAAAACAGAATCTACTTACTGCATGTAAGGGTGCATATGGCACTATTACAAAGGGCTAACCAGTCCGACCAGGCGCGACTAGCACGTTTTGGAAGCCATTCGTTTTTTGCAACTTATGGCCCTCCATTGTCTACACCCAGAAACACTTGCTTGAGTTTCGTGTCAATGCTGACCGACTAGTATGCCAATTATTATTCATGCACTGCTCTTAATCATTGTCCACCTTGTCAAAATAAAGAGTCTTTTGGTAGTATTTCTGCTCGCGAGCAAATTTCAGCAATGCTTCACGTCGCATCACATCGCTTCATGTTATATTTCCCTCATTCCAAGCCGAACCCGCTTGTTTTCGTGTTGACATTCATCCTCTCCCGTCGCAATACTTATCCCGAAGTACTGCGAATCTGTGTCGGAGGAAAGAGCTTGTTGACGGTATTCCGCCGTCGGGCAGCTCGGCGCGCACTTCGCTCCCCATCCTGCTGCTGCCAGCCGCCCGTCTCCGGTGGCAAATATCGAAAATGCCTTGTTTTTGTCCCCGAGTGGCGAGTTCAGTCCCGTAGAGGAATGTCGCCCACCATTTCTGCCTTTGGTGATGCAATTGTATCAGTGTATCTCATCCGTAATCACATCGGTTTTGCATAGGCGCTTCAAAGCGCGTGGCTGTATACGACTCGAGGAAATGCATATGTGACTGACGTTCACGAGGATTCAACTGCACAAGGCTTTCGGTACTTGCTCTCGCCCGCCCAGAGCCCCCATGAGTGTCCCATGCTGATGCAACGTATCGGGTGCATTGATCATAAGGCGTTGCCACTCTCGCGTCGAACTGTCGGGGGGAAGCCGGAGTTTCAGGCAGTAGCAACAATTGGACCCGCGACATCGCGGAGATGGGACGAGTGCGCCATGCGCGGCATTGTCTGCTTCCAGGAAGACGTCCCGACAAGACCGAGAAGCGATCTCTACACCTCGGTTTCATTGTGTGGATTAAATGTTATACAGGGCGCTACCACATTGGCACAGGACGCTACCACGGTGGTACAGGACGCCATCATAATGACAGAGGCCGCTACCACAGTGGTGCAGGGCGCCACCACAATGGTACAGGGTGCCGCCACAGTGGTACAGGGCGCTACCACAGTGGTACAGGGCGCCGCCACAGTGTTAAAGGGCGCCACCACAGTGGTACAGGGCGCCACTACAGTGGTGCAGGGCGCCACCACAGTGGTACAGGGCGCCGCCACAGTAGTACAGGGCGCCATCATTGTGACACAGGCCGTCATCACAGTGGTACAGGGCGCCACCACAGTGGTACAGGTCGTCACCACAGTGGTACAGGGCGCCATCACAGTGGTACAGGCGCACCACAGTGGTACAGGTCGTCACCACAGTGGTACAGGGCGCCATCACAGTGGTACAGGGCGCCACCACAGTGGTACAGGGCGCCACCACAGTAGTACAGGGCGCCATCATTGTGACACAGGCCGTCATCACAGTGGTACAGGGCGCCACCACAGTGGTACAGGGCGCCACCACAGTAGTACAGGGCGCCACCACAGTGGTACAGGGCGCCACCATGGACACAGGCGTCATCACAGTGGTACAGGGCGCCACCACAGTGGTACAGGGCGCCACCACATTGTACACAGGCCGTCATCACAGTGGTACAGGGCGCCACCACAGTGGTACAGGCGCCACCACAGTACAGCGGTACAGGTACACGCCACCACGTGGTACAGGCGCCATCACAGTGGCACGCATCACAGTGGTACAGGGCGCCACCACAGTCGTACAGGCGTCATCACAATGACACAGGGCGCCATCACAGTGGTACAGTGCGTCATCACAATAACACAGGCGCCACCACAGTGGTACAGGACGTCATCACAATGGTACAGGGCGCCACCACAGTGGTACAGGGCGCCATCATTGTGACACAGACCGTCACCACAGTCGTACAGGCGTCATACAACAGGGCGCCATCACAGTGGTACAGTGCGTCATCACAATAACACAGGGCGCCATCACAGTGGTACAGTGCGTCATCACAATAACACAGGCCGTCACCACAGTGGTACAGGGCGCCATCACAGTGGTACAGGCCGTCACCACAGTGTACCGTCACCACAGTGGTACAGGCGCCACCAATGGCACAGGGCGCCACCACAGTGGTACAGGGCGCCATCATTGTGACACAGACCGTCACCACAGTCGTACAGGCGTCATCACAATGACACAGGGCGCCATCACAGTGGTACAGTGCGTCATCACAATGACACAGGGCGCCATCACAGTGGTACAGTGCGTCATCACAATAACAACACAGGGTACAGGCGCCATCACAGTGGTACAGGACGCCATCATTGTGACACAGACCGTCACCACAGTCGTACAGGCGTCATCACAATGACACAGGGCGCCATCACAGTGGTACAGTGCGTCATCACAATGCCACAGGGCGCCATCACAGTGGTACAGTGCGTCATCACAATAACACAGGGCGCCATCACAGTGGTACAGGACGCCATCATGGTGACACAGACCGTCACCACAGTCGTACAGGCGTCATCACAATGACACAGGGCGCCATCACAGTGGTACAGTGCGTCATCACAATGACACAGGGCGCCATCACAGTGGTACAGTGCGTCATCACAATAACACAGGGGGCCATCACAGTGGTACAGGCGCCATCACAGTGGTACAGGACGCCATCACAGTGGTACAGACCGCCACCACAGTGGTACAGGGCGCCAACACAGTGGTACAGTGCGCCATCACAATGAGGGCCATCACAGTGGTACAAGGGCGCCCATCACAGTGGTACAGGGCGCCATCACAGTGGTACAGGACGCCATCACAGACCGCCACCACAGTCGGTACAGGCGTCATCACAATGACACAGGGCGCCATCACAGTGGTACAGTGCGTCATCACAATGACACAGGGCGCCATCACAGTGGTACAGTGCGTCATCACAATAACACAGGGGGCCATCACAGTGGTACAGGCGCCATCACAGTGGTACAGGACGCCATCACAGTGGTACAGGACGCCATCATGGTGACACAGACCGTCATGACACTGGTACAGACGCCATCACAAACTCTCGATACGCCTTTGTTCAGCGTGTCGTCTCTCAGTTCGCGTAGTTATGGATGATGCCGCGGGCAAAATGTGCTCCTTCATCTCGGCCCCGCATCTCCGCTAAATTCAACACCTCGCAACGCTGCTGATCTTCCAAATGTATTGGGCATCACATGAAGATAGTTTGTCATGAACATCCACAAAAGACGCAAGCACAAGTCACCCTGGCTTCTGTGACTCACGAACATAAATTACCACACAGAAAGACTTAGGCAGTTGAAATGCAAAGGGTCTCAAGAAGTTGTCATTGGTCCGCACCAACAACAATTTCCCTCCGCTTAGCGACCTCGTTGCCTAGCAACCACATTGCTTCTCCACACCAGTCATTTGGCACTGAAAGCTGTTCATTAGTCATTAATCCTGTTTGTGCGAGGGTGTCATCAAGAAAGCCTCCCGTAAATTACAGAACCGAGCCGTAATCACACACGTCACAGTGAGGCGTGCATACGTCACCGCGTTGCGTGGATGCGTAATCGTGTTGCGCGGATACGTCACCGTGTTGCGTGGATACGTCACCGTTTGTCGGTCATTTCCGAGCATCGTCGACACAGCGGTGAGACAAAAACACGCGCGCCCGAAGAAATACGCCACAAATTTTCCAACTTCTTGCGCTCGGATAACAGGCGAAAAACATCGACAACATCAGCGTCATGACATACATGTCTGAATAAATATGAGTAATTGCAGCATAGGTGTGCGACACGAACAGCCACCACTCACTCTTACAAGACGATTCATCAATAAGCATGACAGATAACCTATGTTCACCTTCTTTCTGCGAATCGAGGGCGCTATTGTGAAGAATTCTTGGTCGTAATTATCAATTTCTCACCCAACTCATCCTGCATTTGCACTCTCTTTCTCTCTCTTTCTCTGTCGACCTCTCTTCATCTGTCCAGACCCTCTTTCATTAGCTTCAGCAATCGGTTTCTCTTTTACTCTTACTTCGCTTGTTGTCTTTGCTTCTGCCCTTGCTCGCACCGTCAAAACCCACACTGCCGCTGAACGATGGTGAGACACACACAACTGTCCACCATCAATCGCACCGCCACACCATCCCCATGCCATCACACCATCCCTGCCTTCGGCCGTGACAACATACCCGCACCGTCACACCATCCCCGCACCGCCACACCATCCCCATGCCATCACACCATCCCTGCCTCCGGCCGTGACAACATACCCGCACCGTCACACCATCCCCGCATCGTCACACCATCCCCATGCCGTCACACCATCACCGCACCGTCACACCATCCCCATGCCGTCACACCATCCCCGCGCCGTCACACAATCCTTGCATCGTGGCACAATCCCTCACCGCCGCACCACCTCCGCACCGTCACATAATCCCTCACCGCCACACCATCCCCATGCCGTCAAACAATCCCCATCCCCTCGCAACCCACACCATCCCCGCACGTCCCCATCCCCATGCGCAACCATCACCGCACCGTCACACCACCCCCCGTCACACACGCGCCGACAAATCCGCATCGTGCATAATCCCTCACCGCCCACCACCTCCGCACCGTCACATAATCCCTCACCGCCACACCATCCCCATGCCGTCAAACAATCCCTCACCGCCACACCATCCCCATGCCGTCAAACAATCCCTCATCGCCTCGCCATCTCCGCACCGTCACATAATCCCTGCACCTTCACACCATCCCCGCACCGTCACGCCAGCTTCACACGATAACACCGCCGGTGGCACCGTTCAATGTCACCTCGGTGGGGGTCCGGTTTTCACAGAGGCTGGTGCACGATCCGCCCAGGTACCTGCTGCCGCCAGCCCTTGTCGACAGCCACGCCTCCACCGCGTGGTACAGGTACAAAAACTCGCGCTGCAACACAACACCGTGAGTAAGGTTAGCAGTGCATCGATCCAGGTCGTTGGCACAGGTCTTTCACAACCAAAGTACCAACAAAACAAAACAAAACCAACCGACTAACTAAGGGAAGCCAGTTAAAACGAACTATGTACCTCATTTGAATCGCCTTCGCTTTCAGTGTTCTTAATGCTTCACAATGAAACTCGTGCAAATGACCGGAGCTGAAACTGGACTGCGATATCTCGCCAATGTGCTGCCCGCCTACTCGGTAATGGACCACAGGTGAATAGCAACAAAATACTTGATCAAGTATTTTCTGGTCGTGATTTGCACCAACGGCTACCTATTCCGCATCCTGGTGCGAATCCCTCGCACAGCCAGACGCTCCCTGATGCGATGCACGTACCATGGTTTTCCAGATGCCAGGCCGCCTCTGGTGGTAGAGCTTGGCGTACGTGTAGATGTCGAAGCACGCCTCGTGCTGAAGCTGTCTGAAGACGGTCTCCAGCAGGCAGAAGCTGGCGCCTTCGGTGCCGCCGTACCTGGTTTGGTACGACGAATCAGGCACGGCGGCTGACGAATAGTTGGCGGTACGATATAGCGTGTCCGATACGGACAGCCGGTACCTTACTTGGCATGCTCACCATGGCGTCTTGTGGAACGGGTTGGAGAAGTAAGCCGAACACGTTGCATAGCGAACATAGCAGTTCATATGAGACTAGAGCGGATATGTGGTGAAGTTCACGGTAGGAGTGGAAACTTCGCCTAATGTATTTAGTCCCTGCCTCAATTATTATTCAGGAATTGTCGTTTGATGCGCCTTCTGGTTTTCAACGTGTAGACCAGTCTTCTCTTCTGTCATCGGGCTTTAATTGTTCGGGTATTAGCCTGTATAGCCAGCAAAGCGGATGTGGTATTTTGCTGATCCATTCTGAAGCACTGCTATCTGCCGTATCAGCATTATGACCCCTGTGGACTCAGACTCCTGTTGTGATGGTGATAAAGATTTCCAAGCATGAGCCGCGGAAGTGAATTTCTGATAGCCTGGCATCATCCTGGAAATGAGTTTCAGCTGAAAAATACAACGGCAAAAAACGCAACCGAGCCTGCAAAATTCTGAAGTGTTCTGAAGTCCGCTGACAACTCACAGACAAAGCACACGTCGCCTGCATGTGGCAAGCTCTCCACGATATAAGCATTAAGAGTGGGCAGAGAACACACTGTAAGTACTGCTGGAGGCCAAACCAGAATGAGCGGTTTGTGACCATACCAACGAGCGACGCTTTGTGCAGTTGTTATGAACATACTTAGTCGAGAAACAGAAACAGTTTTACATTGACCTTTGTACTTGCAGTGAATGAAGTGCGTCTCTTCCCACCAAGACGTACAGCACATTTTACCTCGGGTCCGCTTTGCCTACAACATTGTAAGATTTCTTTTGTGATCTGATCAGAAGTTTTTCATTCACATTATGTTGTGATATTCCCTTGTACATACACGAAATTTCCTCCCGGTACTATTACACAAATCCTAAATGTGTTAACCCGCGCTGTCTCGGCAGTGGGGTCTTTTTCCGCTTGCTCCCTTCGGTTTTCCGCGGGTGGTGGAGAACTGAAGGCGGGAGCGCGCCGAAATCTAGCATACATTTTCCCACATCAATTCCTGTGGCGCTTAGTTTAGATATTAGAGGGGGTATATAATGCCCCCACCCCTCAAGACTTCAGGGCTCATTGACAAATTGACCCATTGAATGGAAACACATTGATGACCAATACTTACGAAACAGATCCAAGCAGACCAGACTAATGACCCAACACCCCCACCCAAGGACCAGTGAGGAGCGGACCGGAAGTGATCGGAAGAGAGGGTTAATGTGAAATAATCGGTTAATCAGCGCAGAATAGTCGCAACATGAAAAAGCTCATCTTAACATGTCACAGGCTGCCTTAGTTTGCCGCCAACGAAAATCTGATGGGGCTAAAATCGACCCTTCCCCAACATCTCAGCAACTCACTGGCAGGTAAGATATACCCGGACACTAATTCATATCGTTGATTTGTATCACTTCATGATTTCCACGTGAACAATGCGACATTGCTGGTGTGGTCACAACTTTGGGAAACTTGAAACTCAATGTAATTCAATTTTGAATGCTCTATGGCCTAACTTACTTATGCCAGCCGAATATCGAATTTGTATTGGATTGATTTTGACCTGGATCTCGACAACTCCAGATACAGACGTGTTTCTATTCAATGTCTAATGGTTGAAGGCCAATTACGAGGTCAAAAGGTGTCATGTCAGGTCGGTTGGTTATTGGTTTTACGACACATCGACCGCTGAGTCATGTAGCGTCGCCAATCTCTCACGCCGATTGGTCGCGGGCGAAGAGTAGCGACAGGTGAGACTCGAGCCCACAACCTTTCGATTGTGAGACAATCAACTTACCCCTAGGCTATTCGTCCCCTGTCATGTCAGGTCACACGATGTGAAAAGTTTGTGGTACAATTTTTTGGTAAAGCATAATATAAATCAGCCTCAAATGGGCTTGTAAAAATTTCGCGATGTGGAATGGTGTAATACAAACGGCAAGCACTTCTTAAGCTAATGTCAGTAATAACAATTCATACGATGTTATAATTGGCGTACAATCCACCTATAATCTTACCCACACCTATGCTCATCGATACGTAGTAATTGATCCCTTGCGCCTAGACAATGCTTAAAGAAGAAAGGGAAGTCTAATTGCTGCACAAATTGGCCCAGAAGCCAATCAAACCATTTCCTTAAGCCGTGATACCACCTAGACCTGACCTAACCGCAAAAAGATTCCTACAAGAAACTGAGCTGAAGCTGGTTACTTTATAGGAGCCAAACAATTGGTGCGGTTGGATAAATGGATTGGAATCCATCAATCAAAATCCGAAGTGAGCCGGGTTCAATTCAATTTAATCGACAATTGATAGCTAAACGCTACGGTACGGACAACTTCTGATGGAAGTTACTTCTGATGGATACTTCTGATGAACGCTGAGACAGGCGCGCGGTGTTCTCATTCATGACATTCAGATGAATTATCATCAAGTACGAAAAATAACGAGGTAGCAAAATGAAACTCCATTTTTTATAGCATCGTTAGTCTAAAATATTATAAAAGCGCATGGGTTAGACATGGTCAATTGAGTGGCAGATTGAAGATAACAAGACCAGAGACCGCTATCGAGTGTTGACGTCACAACTTAATGACTAATCAGCTGACATTCGCACGAATCACGTGCTCTGCTACTGACTTGTCAATCACAAATGAGGGCCAACCAAAAGCTTCAACGAGGGGACATCGATGTTCATTTATCAAAGGGCATAGCGCGGATGCTAGCATTCGCATAAGTATGTTATTTATTTCGCATAAGTTGTACGGCAAGGGAAATATCACGACCAAGCGTAAAAATAAAGTTCCACTGGGGTGCTCGACTTGGTTTCACTTATCCCACCAGGCAGGTGACCGGTGCCGAGCGATACCTGTCTATGACCACCAGCGGCGTCCGACGGTCGCCCTGAATCTCGTGCACTCCCTGCACTCCCTCCATCACCGAGTCAATGGAGCACTCCTCCGGCCACAGCGGCAGGCACACGAGTCGTACCGTCACGTCGTGAGCGCCCTGAAACACACCGACACCAGGACACCAGTCACCACACACCAGCCCGTCACCAGGATATCAGCACCAACACACCAGTCACCACGCACCAGCCCGTTACCAGGACACCAGTCACCACACACCAGCCCGTCACCAGGATATCAGCACCAACACACCAGTCACCACACACCAGCCCGTCACCAGGACACCAGCACCAACATACCAGTCACCACACACCAGCCCGTCACCAGGACACCAGTCACCACACACCAGCCCGTCACCAGGATAACGACACCAGCATACCAGTCACCACGCACCAGCCCGTTACCAAGACACCAGTCACCACACACCAGCCCGTCACCAGGATAACGACACCAGCATACCAGTCACCACGCACCAGCCCGTTACCAAGACACCAGTCACCACACACCAGCCCGTCACCAGGATACAACAACCAGCATACCAGTCACCACACACCAGTCCGTTACAAGGATAACGACACCAACACACCAATCACCACACACCAGCCCGTCACCAGGATAACAACACCAGCATACCAGTCACCACACGCCAGTCCGTCACCAAGATACTGACACCAGTCATATGCGGTCACATCGTGGAAGTCCTAACATGCGCCGACACCAGCATACCAGTCTCACACTGCCACATCGTGGACGTCCTGACACGCACCGACATCAACGCGTCAGTCTCCAGCCCTCTCAGAGTGACGTTACATCAGTGTGCACAGTGACGGTGTGGCCGCCGATCCTCAACATACCAGCATGGGATGGATAGGGGGCGGGCAAGCTCCACCTGAAGAAATCGGAAGCACTTAGATAGGACGGAGAACGCTCAGGGTAAGCGGTGGATCGGTGAAGTCCCCCATCGTGAGGTTTATCAAGCCACGGTCAGGTCATTGCGTAGCGCAACATCGATACCGAGCCTCGCTTGAAGATTGATGAGATGCACGATACACAAAATGCATCGGCAGGTTGATGTCAATCACAGTAAGCTTGCTTGTGATATCGACGATGAGACTGTAAACAAGATCGACTGTCGACCGGGTTTGAGACGTTAGTTAATGGCAAAGGATTTGCGTGTGGAAAATAATAATTATGTTCATAGAAACGACACAGTTTGGCGGAATGCCCGGACGACCATGTCAACACCATGACAAGTGCGAATCACCGGCGCAATATGATACAGAATCAGATGTGATGCCACCATATTGACAGATGCGAATCGTCGATGCTAGATGATACATAATCAAAGGTGACCCAGCCACTTTGACAAGTGCGAATCACCGGTGCCAGACGGTACATAATCAGGGGTGATAGCACCGCCCTGACACATGCCAATCACCGATGCCAGATGATACAAAACCAGGGGTGAAACGATGTCAATGGCAGCTGCCAGGTCCTAGGAAACCCAGCCCACCGTCCCCTGGAGGCTCGTCTATCTTTCAAACCTAAATGGGAGAGCCGTATCAGATGCGATGGTGAAGAAATCGCAGCGTTGCCACGCTGCATAGCCCGCACGGGTTGGCAGCTTCTCAACCTACGAAATTTGTATCATCTTTCCTACCTCCCCCTAGCTATGTGACTCAGTCGACAACTGTTCCACTCGTGAGCCCACGTCCGGTCTTCATATCACAGGATTGGCTCCTGTTTACAAGATTAGCGGTGTTTCGTTATCCTGATACGATTATCCTACAGAAAGCCAAGACACACGAGCCTGATGAATCACCGACCCTCAATACGACGAAGGCTGTTACACATAGCACCCTCGGGATCCATAAGTGATGAAGTGTCTCGGCTGGCAGCGACATCTCACCCTCGGTTCCTGCCGTCAGCAGCGCCACCTACCTCGGTCGACTCCATCAGGAACGACCGGATGATCCACGACGATTTATAGGTGGCGCTGCAGTCGGTGTTCTCCGACATGTAGCGCACGACGAAGCCCGGTCCGCGGATGACCTCCTCCTCGAGGGGCCAGAACACGCCGCAGCCCTGGCGTGCACGGAACAGGCGACACGTACAGGTCAGTACAGGTCAGCACAGGTCAGCACAGGTCAGCACAGGTCAGCACAGGTCAGCTGCTCTCGGCCGCGCAGTCGAATCGGTCCATCCTGCGTTGTTGCAGGCCACTGCAGCACTGGTGGTCGATTTGAGTTGAGTGGCGGGTGGCTTGAGAGCGTTCCACATAGGCAACTGGCGTAATACGCGACTACACTACCTGACCGTAAAGCAAAGGCGTGAGATCGATCAGAACAACAATCGCTTGGGGAAGACTACTGTCCACGAAAGGGAAAATGTTGTGATTTGGAGGAGCACTGACATCGAAGTCGATACAGCGTTTGCTGACAAAACACATCCACAACTTCGGCTAGGAGGGACAACATACATCTAGAAGAGCCAGTATTTCTTCATCGCGTCACTGCCGGCTTCCCGAAAGAAGGTTTGGAGGAAAAACTAACTGGGAGTGGGCAGCAAGCAGGTGTGGATTGGGAAACAGCGCTGATACCGAAATGATACTCTACTGATCTGGAGTCTCTGCATGATAGTGCCTGCAAGCTGATGCTAGGGAGACTATCTCATGCATATAGACATGGATATACGCATGCAAACGTACATATATGAACATTTCAATACCTACAAATATACATGTATAATACAATTGGATGTAAAGGAAGAGAGGGAGTGTGAAATCGGGGAAGGGAAAGGAGGTACTCCTTTCGGGGAAGAGAGATCTGACCGGAGAAGAAATGTGGCCCTTGCCTGAAATCAATAAATGTTGACCTAACAGTGGTAACATTTGGCTTGAAATATCAAGAGATTCGCTCATCCATCAGTTAATGTAGAATGTTTTGAAAGGAAAACCATTGCGAACTCTGAACGCAGACAAGGCTGACCAAAGAGACGTTTGACATATCTGGACTCAAATAGAAGACGGCTGTGATCTCAGAGGAAGTTATGCGCTGACCATAGCAAGAAACAACTATAGCTTGATGAAAACACATATGAACTCGAAAAGTATACGGTACTGACCTCGGAGACAGGCAATACTGACCTCGGGGGACAGGCAATACTGACCTCGGGGGACAGGCAACACTGACCTCGGGGGACAGGCAATAATGACCTCGGGGGACAGGCAATACTGATCTCGGGGGACAGGCAATATTGACCTCGGGGCCAGGCAATACTGACCTTGTGGGACAGGCAATACTGACCTCGGGGGACAGGCAATACTGACCTCGGGGGACAGGCAACACTGACCTCGGGGACAGGCAACACTACCTCGGGCAAATATACCTCGGAAGAAACGCCTCGGGGACAAACTGACCTCGGGGACAGGCACACTCCGGGGACAGGCAATAATAACCTCGGGGACAGGCAGTACTGACCTCGGAAGACAGGCAACACTGACCTCGGTGGGCAAGCAACACTGACCTCGGGAGACAGGCAACACTGACCTCGGGAGACCGGCAACACTGACCTCAGGGGACAGGCAACACTGACCTCGGGGACAGGCAATACTGACCTCGGGGGACAGGCAACACTGACCTCAGGCAGGGAAGGCAAAATACTCGGGGACAACAGGCGACGTGGTAGCTCGGGTGATGGACCCGGCAGTAGTACTGACCTCGGGGACAAACAGGTACAGTGGACCGTTGTGATGGTAACCGGCAACAACTGAGAAAAATATTTATTTTGGGGTGAGGCATGTGAGGGTGGTGACCCGGTGTTGACGGTGACCCGGTAAGCACACCCGGCAGGCAGGACAGAATGGTGACCCGGTGTTGATGGTGACCCGGAAGCCAGTACTGACCTCGGAGGACAGGCAGGTGACGGTGGTGACCCGGTGTTCCCAGACCATTTGCCAGAAGTCCACCAGGGTGTTAGGCAGTGGGTGCTGTGTCAGGATGTACTCCTGCATCAGCCGAAACCCTGCCAAATAGGAGCACTTTTGCCAGGTCTGGAGCAAGGTGCAGGCACATACCGCGTCCTCTGACCTGATGACGATAACAGCCTTATTAGCGTGGTTCCGCACAACTCCTACTCACCGTCTTCGTGGCAGTGGTGAGAAGTCACGGTCGAATTAGTTTCCAGTTTGGTTTTTGCCAGTAATGCATTCTTATGAACAACAAAATGTGTATACGAACGTTTTCACTTGTGTACCGTGGTGTGATATGACATTGCTTCCACTTTCGGAGACTTTGGTCATTGCTTTCGTGATACAATGTGTTCGAGTTCTGCAAGTTTGGTGACATTTATCTACTTACACTTCCGTTATTTGTTTTAGTACGAAACACTAGCACAAATTCCGCAGAGGAGCCAAACTTCTGACAAACACTCAGATTTTGGCACGGGTGGACTGAAAACTACTTCATTTCAGCAGAAATACGTGGTACTCTTGCTGGAGTTGGGCTCTCTTCTGAATATTATGCACATTCCTCAAACTTGACCTCAGGATGTGAAGTTGTATCAAGTGGCATATGTGGCATGGTGGGTCACGATCCCCGTGGCACACAACTTTTCCGCTCAGCTCAAGCCACACATAACCGTTCAACTGGGCGTACTTCCGTCCAGTGCCATTGCGCTAGCTGACTTCGGCGCACGCAGGTCACAAGGCGTGACGTAACCACACCACAAGGCGTGACGTAACCACACCGCAGGACCGGAGACTGGCCAAACCGACACGGGTCGCCGCCCAAGTCATACTGCCCCATCTTCGAGCGAAAACTGCGAGTACTTCGCAGCAAATATTGGGATCCATGTGACGGTGGTGACCCGCTCTTGATGATTCCAATGATTTCGATGATTTCGGCGTATGAATCAAAGTTCGAAGAAAAGGCCTACTTCTAAGTGAGAGGTAGCAGACAAACACCGTCGCAGAAATAGCGTCAAATCTTCAAAGACGTGACGGTCAGGGCGAACCGATCCGCTCAAATGATTCTCTTTGCATGTGGTGTGATTTGACTGGTTCCGGCTTCACTTCCTGTAGTTAATTCTCAGGGGCGGTCCGTGGCACCCAAGTGAGGTGAGGCAGAAAAAAATCGCCGGATTTCGACCAATATTTTTCATAAGTGCCCATTACTATTTTATGTTAAGATGAGTATGAACGACTTAATTTGGCGCTGCAAAGTGCCAAACCTATCACCATCGTTCCGAAATCAGTGGATTTCAACCCTCTCCCTCGTGTTCAAATGCTTCCGAAATTGCCTGGAAGTTTGCATATATGAAATATCACTGAAGTTTTAATATATTTCAATTTCATAACCCGCAATGACTGGCATACACACACATCTTATATATATATATATATAGATATGTGTGTGTGTTTGTACACATAAATGTATTATTATTGTTGTCATTCTTATTATTGATTATTTCAGTGCAAAATACATGAAGTTAATGGGAAGCCCCACATCGATGCAGTGCATGCTCCATGGCACCCCATGTTAAAAGTCCAAATTATTAGTGGACAGAACCATCATTGAGGGGGCACTTCCCCTTAGAAATATACAAAAAGAACACGCCTGGTCTAGACGTATATGAATGGAAAATGCAAAACAATCCTGAAAACCAGCTGCAGGTTCCGTATTTGCACATGGGTGCTATTCAAACCAGTATAGGTGCCTCCGTCGGTAGCCTAAATATATTGCTGGCGCCTTTTCCTGGCCGGATGGGTACCACCTTCCCTTGGGGGCACATGCCCCCGGTACTCCCACCCTTGTTTACGCCCTTGCACGACTGGGGAGGAATTACGTTGCAACAGTTATCTTGCCGTCAGCGCTGGACGAGCGAGGACAAGAGGCTTCATTTGTTGCGAAGTCGTTTGTTTGTTTATTGGGTGGTTCACGACACACTTTATGCACATTCACGGCTAATGGCGCCGCCCACACTGTTTCGACGGTGGGCCGCGGGATTGGGAAATGTCCTGAGTGGCGCTAGTGTCGTTGTTGAGAAGTCGGAGCCTTGACCAGTGTAGAGAGCAGACAATCGGTAAACCTTCCGTCGCTTCGCTATCCTGACACCCCGTTCACACATAACCGTATTGCATCTTGGGTCGGTGACTGCGCAGACAATTCTGAAAGAAGCGCAATCAATTTCCCCCATTGGCCGCCGTGTATTTAAACTTGAGATGGTTGCAACATTTTCTACAGAACAGCCCACTTTCGGAAATACCGACTCCAATGCCGGCATATGCAGATTGAACACCGAAACTGCACCAGCTGGAACATGACCTACCTTTTCTGAAATTGGTCTCCTTTGCTGAATACGGTGCAGCATTTGTCACACTTGAATAGACCGTGCAGTACTCTCCAAATAGCATCGGTTCCACATGATGACAGGTGTTCCCCAATTTCACCGCCTCTTTGCTCAGGCTATGCCACCGCACACCAGCATCAGGTGGCACATCAGGTGACACGCCACTGTCGAGACGGCCGGCCACCCAGCTGCCGGGCCGACAGGTCACGTGATCGGTCACGTGCCGTGACGTGGCTGGCGCTCGGCAGAACGTAGCGGGAGCCGCATCGGCCGGCATCGCCAAGCTTCAACACGAAATCCTTTCCTTAAATACAGCAGGTGAGTACTGGCAAAGGCAAGGGAGCCGGTGAAAGTTACTAAAACAAATTAAAAGAGCACACTGAATGCCCGGTAAAAAAGAAGAAATTCGGACCTGAAGTGTGTTAATTAGCAAGTTATTCAGGTTTCAAAAGCGCGACTGTCGGGCAGGTCTCAAATGGGGTGGGGTTGATTAGGACGGGTCGCTCAGAACTTTTGCCGTGTGTTCACGGAAGTCGACCGGCTGGGACTTCACCTTCGCTGGCACTCATGTGTAATTGCGAAGCTGTCGTATCGTCGGCCCATCTCAGCCCGTCATGCATTTCGGCTGCATAGAGGTCCCGTGTTGTGATAGCGTGATACGCCAGACCATCCTTGCAATCGAACGTGATACGTCATCACCAACAACACACTCCGCATGGGTAGCCGTGAATTTAGTCCGCCGCACACTGCGCATAGGTAGCCGTGAATTTAGTCCGCCGCACACTACGCATAGGTAGCCGTGAATTTAGTCCGCCGCACACTGCGCATAGGTAGCCGTGAATTTAGTCCGCTGCACACTGCGCATAGGTAGCCGTGAATTTAGTCCGCCGCACACTGCGCATAGGTAGCCGTGAACTTAGTCCGCTGCACACTGCGCATAGGTAGCCGTGAACTTTAGTCCGCTGCACACTGCGCATAGGTAGCCGTGAACTTAGTCCCTGCACACTGCGCATAGGTAGCCGTGAACTTAGTCCGCTGCACACTGCGCATAGGTAGCCGTGAACTTAGTCCGCTGCACACTGCGCATAGGTAGCCGTGAACTTAGTCCGCTGCACACTGCGCATAGGTAGCCGTGAATTTAGTCCGCCGCACACTCCGCATAGGTAGCCGTGAATTTAGTCCGCCGCACACTACGCATAGGTAGCCGTGAATTTAGTCCGCCGCGTACATCTGCACGCACCACGACAGTAAGTGTCGTCAACTTCCCCATCCGTAAGGGCACGCCACACACTGAGCCGTACCACTGGGCCACCAGGAGCCACTTAGCCGCTGACACTGCCAGGTCCGGATTCCGCTGCACCCTGCGCATAGGCGCCACCGGACCGTCGGGCCATTGGTACCCGCGACCACTGGACCGCCGAACCACTGGACCGCCGGACCACTGGACCGCCGGACCACTGGACCGCCGGACACACCGCCAGGTACCAACTTAGACCGCCGACCCCATAGACCGCCGTGAACTTAGTCCGCTGCACACTGCGCATAGGTAGCCAACTGACCGCCAACCACTGGACCGTGACCACTTAGTCCGCTGCACACTGCCATGGACGCCACGTGAACTTAGTCCGCTGCACACTGCGCATAGGTAGCCGTGAACTTTCCCTCACACTGCGCATAGGTAGCCGTGAACTTAGTCCGCTGCACACTGCGCATAGGTAGCCGTGAACTTAGTCCGCTGCACACTGCGCATAGGTAGCCGTGAACTTAGTCCGCTGCACACTCGCATAGGTAGCCGTGAACTTAGTCCGCTGCACACTGCGCATAGGTAGCCGTGAACTTAGTCCGCTGCACACTGCGCATAGGTAGCCGTGAACTTAGTCCGCTGCACACTGCGCATAGGTAGCCGTGAACTTAGTCCGCTGCACACTGCGCATAGGTAGCCGTGAACTTAGTCCGCTGCACACTGCGCATAGGTAGCCGTGAACTTAGTCCGCTGCACACTGCGCATAGGTAGCCGTGAACTTAGTCCGCTGCACACTGCGCATAGGTAGCCGTGAACTTAGTCCGCTGCACACTGCGCATAGGTAGCCGTGAACTTAGTCCGCTGCACACTGCGCATAGGTAGCCGTGAACTTCCTGCACACTTAGGTCCGCTGCACACTGCGCATAGGTAGCCGTGAACTTAGTCCGCTGCACACTGCGCATAGGTAGCCGTGAACTTAGTCCGCTGCACACTGCGCATAGGTAGCCGTGAACTTAGTCCGCTGCACACTCGCATAGGTAGCCGTGAACTTAGTCCCTGCACACTGCGCATAGGTTAACTTAGTCCGCTACACTCCATAGGTAGCCGTGAACTTAGTCCGCTGCACACTGCGCATAGGTAGCCGTGAACTTAGTCCGCTGCACACTGCGCATAGGTAGCCGTGAACCCGCTGCACCTGCGCACCGTGACTTAGTCGCTCACACTGCGTAGCCGTGAACTTAGTCCGCTGCACACTGCATGGTAGCCGTGAACTTAGTCCGCTGCACCTGCGCACCGTGAACCGTCCGGACACTACATAGACCGCCGTGACCACTGGACCGCCGGACCACTGGACCGCCGGACCACTGTGACTTCGCCATCCGTAGGGCACGCCACACACTGGACCGGACCATTGGACCGTCGGGCCACTGGACCGCCGGGCCACTGGACCGCCGGACCACTGGACCGTCGGACCACTGGACCGTCGGACCACTGGACCGCCGGACCACCGGACCGCTGGACCACTGGACCGTCGGGTCACTGGACCGTAGAGCCACTGGACCGCTGGACCACTGGACCGTCGGGCCACTGGACCGTCGGGCCACCAGCCATCACCAGTTGTCTCTCAGTGAGCCTGCTCCTAATATGCATGCGACCTGCCGGGCCACCAGCTGCCAGCAGCTGTCTCCTGGTAAGCCAGCTCCTAATATGCATGTGATCTTCCGGGTCACCAGCCGCCGGCCCACTGCCGGCAGCTGCGACTAAGTAGGTCGGCTCCTAACATGTATTTGATCCGGCGGCGGCGGCTCGCGGGCGTGGGAGAACAGCCGTGCCGGTGGCCGCAGATGTCTCGGTGGCGGCCGCGGCAGGCGCCGCCTACACAGGCTGCATGTGGGACGAGGACCGGATGGAGGTCGCCTACGCTGGTACGGGCAACGCTGCCACTGCAGAAGGCGGCAGCCGAATGGCTGACGACAAGGCGGCTTAGTGACGAGACACGGCTGACGACAAGCCGGGGTAGCGACGACAGCATGATTAATTCATTATGCATGATAATGAATTAATTCTTGGATGACGCTTAAAAAAAAAATTTGGGAGCCGCTAGGATTTCCGAAAGCTCATGAATTGTGTTAGCCCACGCCGTCTCTACGGTCAGATCCTCACACCCCGTCTCGGGGAGGGGCGGATAGTAAGCCCCCATCTAAAATCCAAACTAAGCGTCGCACGAAATCGAAAGATGTGCCATCGAAAAGCGCTCGTCGAGTATGGCCCGGATCCCCAAAAAAACTTCCCCAAAGTGACGTCACTAGGGGATAGATTTTCACAACTTTTCACGACTTACATTATATTTTTGGCCCTGGGAAGTTCATTTTGGGGGATATTTGAGAAAAATGTACTTGGAACCAGGAAAGGTCAGCGAAAGTGACCGAGGTCATTCAATTTTGTTGTCCCCCCAAAATAAAAATATAAACATTTTTTAACTTTCAAGATTTTGAGTTTTCAAGTTTTCTTGCATTTTCCTTTTATAAGGGGCAGAGCCGACCGAGAAATGTTATTTGAAGTAAACTTACTCCGAGAAAAAATGCTTACTTTAGCCAGAATCTTCGATTTGAACACTAATAGGCAAATATGCAAAATTAATAAGTAGTCAAAAACGGGAAAAAAAATTTCTCGTACGTTTTGTCGCATCCCTAAAGATAAGCAAACGCTGAAAGTTGCATTAACCCGTCACGTCTCGTGGGTCTTCAACGGCCCCCTCAGGTTTTTCGCGGATAGTGGACGAACGGCGAGCGGCAGCGCGTCCAAATTTGATAAACATTTTCCCACATCAATTTGGCATGCTGTTTCAAAATTTTGAAGTCAGGTCATCTTGGGTCAACGAGTTAATCAAGGTCAAGTGAGGTCACCTCCAAAAGTAGTTCAACCAGTCGTCAAACTTTAACGGATACAGATATCTTAATTAAACTTTCAGCGTTTGCTTATCTTTAGGGATGCAACAAAACGCACGAGTGGATTTTTTCTTTTTTTTCGCTTTTATACACATATAAATTGTGCATATTTGATAATTGCAGTTCAACTAGAAGATGTTGCCTAAAGTAAGCATTTTTTATTAGGGATGTTGATTTTCAACGACGTTTCTCGGGTTGCTCTACCCACTGGAAAAGGAAAATTAAAGAAAGCTTGAAAGCAAAACAAAAAATTGGGGGGCCAAAAAATGTATTGCCCTGGTCGATTTCGTTGAGCTTTTCTCATTCCAAATAAGTTTTGTTTTTTATATATCCCTTAAATGAATCTCCCAGAGCCAAAAACATAATGTAAGTCGTGAGAAGTCGTGAAAATCTAACCCCCTGGTGATGTCACTTTTGGAGGAAACTGCTTTCGGGGGGGTCCGGACCATACTCGTCGAGCGCTTTCCGATGACACCTCTTTCGTTTTCGTGCGACGGCTAGTTTGGATTTTAGAGGGATGTTACTCTTCGCCCCCTCGCCCCCCCCCCGAGACGGGGTGTGAGGATCTGACCGGAGAGACGGCGCGTGTTAAAATATTTGTATCCTTAAAGCGTGACGACTGGTTGGACATTTTTTTAGTTGACCTCAATTGACCTTCACTAACTCATTGACCCTAGATGACCTGACTTAGAAATTCTGAAACAGCATGTCAAATCGATGTGGGAAAAGGTATGCCAAATTTTGGCACGCTACCGCGCGCCGGTCGTCCACTATCCGCGAAAAACCTGAGGGGAGGGGGGGGGGTTGAAGACCCCCGAGACGGGACGGGGTAATAAGTGATCATCCAGGATGTATCATGCTCATTCTTGGAGACCCCGTAATATGTCCATGAAATATTTAAACACGACTGACGACATGCTGGGGTAGTGAGGTCAACATGGCTGACGACAAGCAGGGGCAGTGGAGGAGGGGGAGCACAGTTTACAATGCTGCAAGGCTTCCACGCACAGAGTTAGACTTGACTTGATCATCGGATGCCAGTCTCATGCAAAGTTGTGCATTTCCCAAAATACAGCCACTTCGCAAAAGTGAAATATAGCAGAGATTGCTTCGGAAAGAAAGTAAATGACCCCGATATAGCAAACCTGCTATGCTGAAAAACCCAAACAATCTCGCACAGATGAACACGCAATGCTCAGTGAACTCGCAATGCTCAGTGAACACGCAATGCTCAGTGAACACGCAATGTTCAGTGAACACGCAATGTTCAGTGAACACGCAATGTTCAGTGAACACGCAATGTTCAGTGAACACGCAATGTTCAGTGAACACGCAATGTTCAGTGAACACGCAATGTTCAGTGAACACGCAATGTTCAGTGAACACGCAATGTTCAGCGAACACGCAATGTTCAGTGAACACGCAATGCTCAGTGAACACGCAATGTTCAGTGAACACGCAATGCTCAGTGAACACGCAATGCTCAGTGAACACGCAACAGCATACTCAGTGTTCAGTGAGTGCACCAAGCCGGCATCAGCGAGCAGCCCAGACCAGGTTCACCGGCGGCCAGACCGAGCGGTGTCCAGCGGTAGCCACGCAGATGACGGGCTCAGTGTGATCCGCCGGCCAGACAGACAGAGCGGTGTCTAACGGGCGGACCATATAGTGTTCGGCTCAGAGTGATCAGGGTGACGGTCGGGCGGTTTACATACCCGGCAGCCAGGTGGCGTTGATGTAGTCGGTGCCGTCGAGGCCGTGGGTGGGCGTCAGCAGCACGCGCGACGCCTCCATCGGGATGTAGCTGAGGCTGCGGTTCTTGGCCTCGTTGCACGGCCGCGCCGCCGCCACGACCGTGAAGTGGCGCGTCTCCAGCGCGATGACGTTCTGCAACGTGAGCGCGTCGCCGTCGGCCGGCTTTGCGATAAGCTCAGCGGCGAGAAGGTGGCCAATATACGCGAGCAGGCAACAGGATGTAATATTTCTTGACACATTAGGCATTGTCCACTGCACACCTGAACTCAGTATGTGCATGGCTCGCTCTGAGTCGGTTAAAAGCTTGGTGTCGTGGATTGGCTGGGAGCGAGATCCATGCACCGTCACCTCCTCCATCTGCGGCCGACGTCCCTGACCTTGTACTGAGGCTCGGCCGACGTCCCTGACCTTGTACTGTGGCTCGGCCGACGTCCCTGACCTTGTACTGCGGCTCGGCCGACGTCCCTGACTTTACTGTGGCTCGGCCACTCCTGACCTTGTACTGCGGCTCGGCCGGCGTCCCTGACCTTGTACTGTGGCTCGGCCGACGTCCCTGACCTTGTACTGCGGCTCGGCCGACGTCCCTGACCTTGTACTGAGGCTCGGCCGACGTCCCTGACCTTTTTGTTCCGGCCGACGTCCCTGACCTTGTACTGCGGCTCGGCCGACGTCCCTGACCTTGTACTGCGGCTCGGCCGACGTCCCTGACCTTGTACTGCGGCTCGGCCGACGTCCCTGACGTGACCTTGTACTGCGGCTCGGCCGACGTCCCTGACCTTGCGCTCGGCCGACGTCCCTGACCTTGTACTGGGCTCGGCCGACGTCCCTGACCTTGTACTGGCCCTGGCCGTACGTCCCCGACACCTTGTACTGCGGCTCGGCCGACGTCCCTGACCTTGTACTGCGGCTCGGCCGACGTCCCTGACCTTGTACTGCGGCTCGGCCGACGTCCCTGACCTTGTACTGCGGCTCGGCCGACGTCCCTGACCTTGTACTGCGGCTCGGCCGACGTCCCTGACCTTGTACTGCGGCTCGGCCGACGTCCCTGACCTTGTACTGCGGCTCGGCCGACGTCCCTGACCTTGTACTGCGGCTCGGCCGACGTCCCTGACCTTGTACTGCGGCTCGGCCGACGTCCCTGACCTTGTACTGCGGCTCGGCCGACGTCCCTGACCTTGTACTGCGGCTCGGCCGACGTCCCTGACCTTGTACTGCGGCTCGGCTGACGTCCCTGACCTTGTACTGCGGCTCGGCCGACGTCCCTGACCTTGTACTGCGGCTCGGCCGACGTCCCTGACCTTGTACTGCGGCTCGGCCGGCGAGTACGGCAGGCTGGTGCGACCCCCGGCGCCCTGCAGCCGCTCGATGTAGCCGTGCACGGCGTCGCGACGCACCACCGTGTCGCCGGCCAGCACCCGCTCCAGCAGGCAGTCGTGCAGCAGCGAGAACTCCTCCGGCGTCGCCGCCAGGGAGGGGCACTGCCCTGTGGAAAGTCACACCGCTCTCGACACCCTCAGTACACCACCGTCCGGTGAAGACTGTGGACCTGCGGCACGGCACCGTCTGGGAAAGGCCCTGAACCTGCGGCACGACAGCATCCGGTGAGGTCTCTGGACCTGTGGAGCGTCACACCACCGTCAACACTCCTGGGGCGCCACCGTCAGGTCAAGACTCTGGACCTGCGGCACGGCACCGTCTGAGAAAGACGCTTGGCCTATGGCACGTCAACATCGTCTGGTGAAGACTCTAAACCTGCGGCACGACACCATCTGGCGAAGTCTTTTCACCAGTGCCTGATGTCTGCTGAAGAATCGGATCCATAAGAGTGACTGAAGATGGTTATTGCCTGCGGAGGATTACTGTTGGTGATTCTGGCTTGTACGAGGTGATTGATAGGGACTGTGACCCAGGGGACCACTATTGCAGTATCGGCCTTTGGTACATGGCCTGCGGGGGTTCATCGTTGGAGTCTCGGCCTGTGGGATATGGCCTGCGGGGGTTCACCGTTGGAGTCTCAGCCTGTGGGATATGGCCTGCGGGGGTTCACCGTTGGAGTCTCAGCCTGTGGGATATGGCCTGCGGGGTTCACTGTGGGAGTCTCAGCCTGTGGGATATGGCCTGCGGGGTTCACCTGGTCTCAGCCTGTGGGATATGCCTGCGGGTTCACCGTGGGATTGTCTGCGGCCCGTGGAGTCTGCCTGCGGGGTTCACTGTGGGAGTCTCAGCTTGTGGGATATCGCCTGCGGGGCTCACTATGGGAGTCTCAGCCTGTGGGATATGGCCTGCGGGGTTCACTGTGGGAGTCGCGGTATGTGAGAGGTAACTAACCTGAAATATGGCCTGCGGGGTTCACTGTTGAGGTGTGGGCCGGTGGTAGCTGACTGTCGGAGATCGTGTGATTGGCATTGGCAATGACATTTGTCAGCAGACTTCAAGGAAACGGGCGGATTTGACGGACACATTATTGACCGAAGCTCAATACATTCTGAAAACCAGTGGTGCCAACATAAACAACTCAAATTGATTATAGTTAGGCTTGTACGTGACCTTAACAAATGAACAATAAAGCGAATTTCGAAGAGAGATTAGGTCGTGCAAAGTATTGATAAGCTTTCCCAAACGTTTGCCCGTCGTAACAAAAAATAAATAATCATGCTGTTTATGAGCAATAAATTTTCCTACAGAGGGGGTTAAATTATATCCCTTTGTGAGATTGCTAGCGTTTGTAAAGCTTAAACAAACATGAAATCCTGTGTATGTGCCACATGCGTTTTGCTCGGACTGAAGATATGTTCAAACTGCCCATATTTACTTGATTCGGCCCATCGGGGGCCTGCGATTTACGTAGTAGTTTCATGCGTGCCCCAATGAAGCACACTATTCCAACCGGGCTCAGTTGATGTACGTGCATGCAGGTTCGTAAAGTTTGTCATACGCGAAAAAAAAACATGATGGAGTAGAGGGCTTGTAAGTTGCTACCCAGATAAGCAGCAGACTACTCCCCCCTGATGCAGCATCTAGAAAAAAAACGCCATTTCATTTAATGGTGGACTTGCACGCAGACCACACAAATATCCTTTACACTCATCACAGGAATGAGACGTGCTGAAGTAGAGACTGTCAGTGCAAGAGAGCCATGCACAGAATCTAGGATACTTCGGTTGCCGCAGATGAAGACGCGTCAGCCATCACAACATTGGTGTGACAAGTTGACTCAGTACTGCTGGGTTCATTTTGGGTGCGCAGATGTCCCATATATAGCCCAGATACGCCGTTTGTGCGTAGGGGTTGGGCACCTGCCACAAGTGATATAATACAACAACGCAACTACACAAATATACTACTTACAACAAAACGCAACTACATACCACGCAACTATAACCGTATAGCATGTGCCAACATGCTAGCTATGTTTGTTGCACCTATATGTTAACTTAGCGTAGCCTATGCTAGCACAATATGCAGGCACGGTATTTTTCGTAAGTCTTCCCGAGGAGGTTATACAGTCAGGGGGTAGTGCCATCACCACCTGAATTCGTTGTGTCTGACTTAACTACACATGTGAGAGGCCATTAGCCTGCAAGAGTTCTGTTTGGTTCACACTTGGTAATAGCTACGGCCTTCATGCATACATGCCTGGTACACGCTGTAAAATATCTGATTACAAAGACTCAGGTAAAAATCCTCGATTTCTGTGCTTGGAACTTGTGAACATCTTCCAGTAAATGTGGACAACTTGCAGAAATAACTGCTCACCAGAGTGATAGTAGCAGAATCAAATTTAGCGTCATCATTCCCAGGCTAATCCATACATTTAGCAACTCAAAGCAACATTAATACAAAACAAAAATAATTACCTAAAATCAGTGCGTGACACATTACATTCTGTGCACATTCATTCCTCACAATCTTTGTCAGCTATTCCAGGGCGGTTCGTTTTTCACCAAACACCTTTGCTGGTTTAATGCTACGGTTTTCACGGTCCGAGTCTGAATGGGTCATGGCTAGGGTCGATTGGTCTGCTTCGACTGAACTTCATAGCCCTGGGTGATATATAGCCTGCTTGCCAGTGCGAATAGCAGCGGGTTTCACACGCGAGGTCACGGTAGCACGTGCTCTGTCCCGGCTTACAGAGTTAGCTTATTCGGTACCGATCTGAAGGGTACCGTTCGACAGACTGTTTTTGCTTGGATCGGCTGCAGTGCGACAGCGATTTGTGTGGCAACCTGATAAAGATAATGGAAGAGTGATTTACTGAGTTTCATCTGACTCTTCGTACTACATTGTGTAAAAAATCGACCGAACTTTACCAGTCTTCGGGCTCCTAACTTTGACGCTTTGCCGCATTTGACATTGTGCTTTTGCTGTTGTCACACGGCGCGCCTGGTAAGCGACATGATGTGATGCATGCCTTTACTTGAATTTCGCTTTGAGAATGAACGTCGAGGTAGCGATGGGGCATGGGGAGAACACTACAGAGCCCACAGACTGAAGGCGGTGACGTATTCTGTCGTAACACTGTCGAAGTGTATCGTCGTGCCATTATGTCATGCCATGGCATGACACTGCCATGTGACGAAATTGAGCAGTGACACTGTCACGTGACTAGACTGAACAGTGGCATTGCCATGTGACTAGACTGACCTGTTATGTGACGAGACTGAGCAGTGACGCTGTTATGTGACGAGACTGAACAGACATGACGCTGCTATGTGATGAGACTGAGCAGTGACACTTATGAACAGAGTGATCCTGTATGTACGAACTGAGCAGTGACGCTGTTATGTGATGAGACTGAGCAGTGACGCTGCTATGTGACGAGACTGAGCAGTGACGCTGTTATGTGATGAACTGAGCAGTGACACTGTTATGTGATGAACTGAGCAGTGACCTATACAATGACACTGTTATGTGACGAGACTGAGCAGTGACGCTGTTATGTGACGAGACTGAGCAGTGACGCTGTTATGTGATGAGACTGAGCAGTGACGCTGTTATGTGACCAGACTGAGCAGTGACGCTGCTATGTGACGAGACTGAGCAGTGACGCTGTTATGTGATGAGACTGAGCAGTGACGCTGTTATGTGACGAGACTGAGCAGTGACGCTGTTATGTGATGAGACTGAGCAGTGACGCTGCTATGTGACGAGACTGAGCAGTGACGCTGTTATGTGACGAGACTGAGCAGTGACGCTGTTATGTGACGAGACTGAGCAGTGACGCTGTTATGTGATGAGACTGAGCAGTGACGCTGCTATGTGACGAGACTGAGCAGTGACGCTGTTATGTGACGAGACTGAGCAGTGACGCTGCTATGTGACGAGACTGAGCAGTGACGCTGCTATGTGACGAGACTGAGCAGTGACGCTGCCATGTGACGAGACTGAGCAGTGACGCTGCTATGTGACGAGACTGAGCAGTGACACTGCTATGTGACGAGACTGAGCAGTGACGCTGTCACCTGTTATGTGACGAGACTGAGCAGTGACGCTGTTATGTGACAGACTGAGCAGTGACGCTGTTATGTGACGAGACTGAGCAGTGACGCTGTTATGTGACCAGACTGAGCAGTGACGCTGTTATGTGACCAGACTGAGCAGTGACGCTGTTAGGTGACAGACTGAGCAGTGACGCTGCCATGTGACGAGACTGAGCAGTGACGCTGTTATGTGACGAGACTGAGCAGTGACGCTGTTATGTGACCAGACTGAGCAGTGACGCTGTTATGTGACGAGACTGAGCAGTGACGCTGTTATGTGACGAGACTGAGCAGTGACGCTGTTATGTGATGAGACTGAGCAGTGACGCTGTTATGTGACCAGACTGAGCAGTGACGCTGTTATGTGATGAGACTGAGCAGTGACGCTGCTATGTGACGAGACTGAGCAGTGACGCTGCTATGTGACCAGACTGAGCAGTGACGCTGCTATGTGACGAGACTGAGCAGTGACGCTGTTATGTGACGAGACTGAGCAGTGACGCTGCTATGTGACGAGACTGAGCAGTGACGCTGCTATGTGACGAGACTGAGCAGTGACGCTGTTATGTGACGAGACTGAGCAGTGACGCTGTTATGTGACGAGACTGAGCAGTGACGCTGTTATGTGACCAGACTGAGCAGTGACGCTGATATGTGACGAGGCCGAGCAGTGACGCTGCTATGTGACGAGACTGAGCAGTGACGCTGTATGTGCCAGACTGAGCAGTGACGCTGTTATGTGACGAGACTGAGCAGTGACGCTGTTATGTGACGAGACTGAGCAGTGACGCTGTTATGTGACGAGACTGAGCAGTGACGCTGCTATGTGACGAGACTGAGCAGTGACGCTGTTATGTGATGAGACTGAGCAGTGACGCTGTTATGTGACGAGACTGAGCAGTGACGCTGCTATGTGACGAGGCTGAGCAGTGACGCTGCTATGTGACGAGACTGAGCAGTGACGCTGTTATGTGACCAGACTGAGCAGTGACGCTGTTATGTGACGAGACTGAGCAGTGACGCTGTTATGTGACGAGACTGAGCAGTGACGCTGTTATGTGACGAGACTGAGCAGTGACGCTGTTATGTGACGAGACTGAGCAGTGACGCTGCTATGTGACGAGACTGAGCGTGACCTGTTAGTGAAGACTGAGCGACGCTGTACCAACGAGCAGTGACGCTGTCATGTGACCAGACTGAGCAGTGACGCCGTCATGTGACAGACTGAGCAGTGACGCAGTGACGCTGTCATGTGACCAGACTGACGCAGTGACGCTGCCATGTGACGAGACTGTCGCAGACGCTGACGCTGTCATGTGACCAGACTGTCGCAGTGACGCTGTCATGTGACCAGACTGTCGCAGTGACGCCGTCATGTGACCAGACTGTCGCAGTGACGCTGTCATGTGACCAGACTGTCGCAGTGACGCCGTCATGTGACCAGACTGAGCTGCAGAGACTGAGAGCAGTCTGCCGCGGCTGAGCTGCATCGCACCGCCGGCGCCGACCAGAGCGGGCGCCCGCTGATAACGAGAACCACGCGCTAAATCATTGAAATGTCGGACAGGTTATGGGGCCGCGAGATTTATTGTCCACGAGGTGGCCGCTTTTTCCGCGCAGGCCCGGGATAAAAAGGCACCCGAGGCTATGGGAAGACCTCCCAACTGACGGGAAACAAATGAATCTACCCAGGGAATAGAGCGTCCACGAGTCCCACTGACGACGAAGATGAGGTAAGGCTGTGGCTGCACACGCCTTGAACGCCTTGACAATGCATTCCATAACGCCTTGAACTGCAGCCCAGCCGGACAGGCAATTCTGCTGAGCTGAGCTGCACTGAGACATGGCGACGCGGCTCTGGTGATGGGTGGCGCGCATGCTATTCCTGAGGCTTCACAGTACCAATATCTTGGCTGTACTTGGCATGTCCGATACAAAGACAGTTATGCTAACAATTTGCAGCAATATAAGCTTCATCTCAACATTTCCAGGATGACGTAGAAAAAAAGACGTCTCAACCGTGCTCAGCCGATTACCATCCACTGCCCTCACCGATCCGCCCTCTAGTGAACTTCGCAATTCGCAGGTGACATTTCTGGCTGTGTACAACAATAAAAAACAAAACATCCACTTGAAAAACAACCACCTGATGATGTCACGGATAATTGATGAGATAATTGATGAGATGAGCTGATGTGAAATTAAAAGGCCTGTGCTGACGAGTTCAGACCACGTGACATTGCCAACCGCTCCTGAGTCCAAATGTAAGCTAGAGTTCGATCGTGTTACACTCGAAACAGATTCGTTGCAAGACTCGTAAATTTTAAGGAAACTTAGACTAAGCATGATGCTGTTGAGATGCATTTGGTTTCAAGGTATGACATTCAGCATATTTCGACCGCAGAGTTTTTACCACTATTGTTGCAACTAAAAATAATCACAAAGTGAAACAAATGGAAAACACGAGCGTGTGAGAAAAAAGCTGTTCTTCTTTTTCTTTTGTACGCTGATATTCGGTCCAGCCAACAGCCGAATAAGTCCGGCGGGAACATTCATTGTTCAATTTGACATACGTGGGACGACAACACGTTTCAACATTCTGAGACGAAGGATAATTGTCGTAATAATTTCTGCTGTGATGGGCTATGCCTACGTATCTTAACATTTTAAAACGAAACAGACCCATTACCCAACGGCGTCACCGTGCTGTCAACAGGTTCTGCCATTGCTCATGCAAAGACGGCGCTACCTTCCTACCGACTCGAGCTCTGAAAGGAGGTCACGTGGCCGCCCATTTCAGCAGAATTTAAGTGCCGGAACATGTCGATGCTATATCACAGCGATTCTGCTATCCACTGAAGAATTATTCGAGCGAAACCATACAATGGGACCAGAGATATCAGACTGAAAAAACGTGCTCGAAGTAATTTTTTTCTCTCACGTTTTAGAGTCCCTGTGCAATGGATGAACTCCTGAGCAATGAGTATGTTTTTTCTCGATTAGAACTCGGCTGTCACTTTGGCGTCCCTGGGGCGAACTACGCTTGTACGAGTTTGAGATGAAATTCTCCATCCCGCCTCAGAAGCCGACAAAACGGTGCTGACGACCTGGCACACAGTAGCAGTGGCTCGCTATCGTGGATCTGATGCACCGATGCAGGATCTGACCCTCCGACCCTGGAGCTGACCCACCGACCCCGAATCTGACCCACCGACACAGGATCTGACCACCGACCCAGGATGTGACCAACCTACCCAGGATCTAATCACCGATCCAGGGTCTGACCACCGACCCAGGATCTGTCCCACCGACCCAGAATCTGACCACCGACCCAGGATCTGACCAACCTACCCAGGATCTAACCACCGACCCAGAATCTGACCACCGACCCAGGATCTGACCAATCTACCCAGGATCTAATCACCGATCCAGGGTCTGACCAATCTACCCAGGATCTGACCACCGACCCAGAATCTGACCACCGACCCAGGATCTGACCAATCTACCCAGGATCTAATCACCGATCCAGGGTCTGACCCACCAATCCAGGGTCTGACCCATGGACCCAGGACATAACCCACCAACCCAGAAGTTAAACTACCTACCCAGGATCTGACCCACCGTGCCAGAATTTGACCCATCGATACAGGAGCTGAGCCACCGACCGATGATTAGAACCACCGACACGGGCTCTGACACACCGATCCAGGATCTGAACCACCAATCCAGAGGTTACGCGTAAAGCACTCGACCACTGAGATACCGTCGACGAAAGGCTTACCCCACGTGTAGCTAGATATACTTATAGTTGTACAGGCGGAGGCTATTTACACTTGATCAAGGGTACCATAGACTGTGTACTCAGTCACGCCGACAGCTACCCAGATACCACTAGTACCGGTACTCTATCTAACTTCTCTGACAACAGACAGATCCGTACGGCAGCTGCCCGGATAGCACCAGTACCGACACTCCACCTACCCTTTCTGACAATGGACAGCTCTGCACAAGCTGCTTCGTTTCAGGCACTCGCCTCGCTGCGCAACGTGGGAAAGGGCAGCCACGCGACGCGGAAATTGCCGTCAAAAACGTTCACAGCTGATCCAGATTATAGCAGAATTATGGCACATACATGGTATGATCCCAGCCTAATTGGTACCACGAAAAAAAATTAGCTAGTTAAAAAGAGAATACGGCATCGTATTATTATAGAACTAGGAGCCACCGAATACACACATATATATATATATATATATATATATATATATATATATATATATATATATATATATATATATATATATATATATATATATACGTATGTACATACATATATATTATATGTGCATGCATATGTATATGTATATAAAACAGCGACAGCAAACAATTGACCCCTGCGACATGATGTCACTAAGGATAGTTAGAGTGAAGCAGCGGACAGAGCTGCATTCTATTCATAGGCCTGATATTGAGCCAACTTACTATACTTCACGTTACCGACCAAAGTGGCTGTGGCTGTGCATAGCCTCCCAGGCTGGAACAATATGCCGGACTGGTCACGTTTATCTTCTTACCTACTGTGACCGGGTTATGGGTGGCCTTTGAGCGCCGGCAGCAGACCATGCCCTGGCTAGCGCTGGCTTTGCTTTACAAAATGTCAACCGACCTAGAATGGCATTTCTGAGAGACGCACAGCAGAGGGCGGTGGCTGGGAGCGGAACTTAGATCGAAGTCGTTGCCAGAATACGTCCCCTGACTTTTCCATAAATTCGCTGTCATTATTTCTAGGATACATCGTCGTGTTTTCTATATTCTCTGGTTTTCATCTACATGTGTACTT
>JAOTOL010001610.1:107500-112500 GCA_034440575.1 Imbricaverruca yamaguchii | reverse complement strand
ATCTCCCGCTGCGCTGCCGAACAATGTAATGCGAACAAATGCGTCAATGGCATAATGCAACACGATAGATACACACAGTCGTGGATAGCATTCGTGAATGGTGGGTATACTATCATTCATGCAGGCATACGATATCATTAAGATATATGTCCTGCATGCATGCCAAAGAGCGTCATGAATGTGCATGCATGCGTGAACGTGTATGTGTCATTGAATATCACAGCGACTTGATTGTTATCAATGTTCCTTGTTATGTTCCCCAGTCTGCATATGGGTTGTTTCACGTACGATTGGAGCTGATTGAGCACATCCTAAGTTGTACATTCGGCATATTCAGAACAATAGCCGTTCGTCGTTTCATCTATTGCTCAACATCTACGATAAAAATACTTACATATTCACCACTACTGCACATGGATCAATACAAACTGTCAACCTTATTGCCCACTGAACTTATCATCAGAGGTCGTGGGAGTTTCTGGAGTGTCAACCAGGGCAGAACACCGTCATGCTGTTTCCAATAGAAACAATTCCAAAAAAGCTACAACTGTAACTACCTGACTGTAAAAACATGCCGATATTAGTTCCTGATAAGCTGTGAACTATCCTCTGTTTTGCCAACATGACGACGGCTTGGTCATCGCACATTAGAGTTTACTTTTTATTTCCGATGTCAAAAGCGATTTTGCCAGAAATGGGTCGTACCTAAATATATACCGAAAAACGGAACACAAAACGCGCTAATAGTCTAGAGTGGGAGAATACATATTAACATACCAGCTAGGAGGAAGCTGATAATGCAGCCCTGATCAAATTGCTCTGCAACAAAAACATAGCTTGGCATGCTTTTTTATGCGAAGAACGGAAGTGTTAGCAATACATTTGGGGAACGGTAGGCCCATATGTTGCATGGATAACTGGATGCCGTGTACGTAACCGGGGCATGGCTTGTGGACAATTCCTTTGCAATTTAGGATGTGGTATTGGTTGGGATGTCAATTATCTTTTTATCCGGACTTATAGCACTTCCCTGCACAGGCTTAACGTATATGGGCCCTGTGGCTCGTAATAAGCATGGACACTTTATGACTTGAACATTATAGTTATAGGTAATGACTACTTCATGAGCCAGAGCGAGACATCGCTTTATATTTAACAAGCGAAACAAAGGGAATTCGCCCGCAGGCGCAGTAGAAGAGTCACTGGTGACCTTCAAAATATACATACAAAGTGAACAAGGTAGACACCAAAACATGCAGGCTATGGTACGCTCAGAGAAATTTCATAAGTGGAAGTCAACAAAGTTCCAAGTTTTCCTCCCCGTTCGTGTTTTCCGGACAACTCAAGGACTAAGCACCTCTGCGCCTTCAAGCTACCAGTAAGCTTTCGGTCGTCAAATCTACAACCGTGAAAAATCACTTGGTGGTTGGTTTCATTCATTCAGGCGACCATGGTTTCCGCTTCGACACGCCTAATGGATACTCCTGCTCCGATTAGTAGCTAAAACGCACATGTGTGTTGCGCTCACATAGGAAAATTGACAATGAGGCCAATATATTCCAGTGTGAATCAATTGAGACCACCACGGCCCACCCTAGTTCATTTTCGGTCTTCAATTTTCATTCGAAATTTAGGTTGTGATGTGTTGTGGATCGAACTATGCTTACCACGATCACAGTTTAAAGTAGCCGTGGTGTAGAAACACTTCACGTAGAAATGCGTGCCAAAAGAACTTTCCAGGTCATCATAGTCCAACAAGGAAAGCGAACGAGGTAAGGTTTGTGTGTTTGGGCCCTTTCTTTCCGAACACACGGAGTTGCTTTGTCAGCTTTGTTCTGGTCTGGAGAAGGGACAACTCCGAGAGTGTCATAATGCTTTGGAGATTGCTGAACCGCACGATATGCAATTAAAAAAAGCGTACTAGCGCAAGTTCCGATTTAAATGATCAGTACTGAAAACATCCATCGAATATGTCAGCGACAAAAACAACCTGAAAGCACCTCAAGACTCATCTTCATTACATACACCGACATCAGTAGGCCAGCATGCCACTTACCTTCAATTTCGACATGATGACGTCTCTGACGATGCAGTAAGACAGCGTGTGCTCCGCCTGACCTTTGACCTGAAGGTCGCCGACGTCACGCGTCTCGCCCAACACGGGAAGGTAGCGGTCCACCGAGTCCTGGTGAGAAGACGGGCGTGGGCTGTCAGCAGGACACTGGGGCTGACTCACTGCGCCAATACTCAGCAGCTGGCCAGACCACGTGATGTCAGCAGGACACTGGGGCTGACTCACTGCGCCAATACTCAGCAGCTGGCCAGACTATGGGATGTCAGCAGCTGGCCAGACCATAGGATGTCAGCAGGACGCTGGGGCTGACTCACTGCGCCAATACTCAGCAGTTGGCCAGACTATGGGATGTCGGCAGCTGGCCAGACCACGGGATGTCAGCAGGACGCTGGGGCTGACTCACTGCGCCAATAATCAGCAGCTGGCCAGACCACGGGATGTCAGCAGGGCGCTGGGGCTGACTCACTGCGACAGTCAGCGCCATCACACCAAGGCGGATTCTCAGCAGCTGGCCAGATCGTCGTGCCTACGAGGCGCTCGGAATAGGCATGGCGTGCCGGTTCCAGGACAGTTCTGACAGTTCTGACAGGCGGCTTCGTGGAGCGATCGAGCAGACGTTGAGAGCAAACACGAGGTGCGACGTTTGCATGAGTTCGACGCCTCTCGCGGAGTTTGTCCGCCAGACTCTGCGTGCGACTATCCATCAGAAACACCAGCTGGTGTGTGGTCAGGAATAATACGCCGATTTATCGATACCGACCGGGACGTGGCAAAATTTCAAGCAGATCAAACATTGCGAGTGTGAATATCAAATCGTGTTTACTGCTTCTTCTGCGAGAGCAATCCAGAAGAGAAGTGAATAATGCATGTGATGGACGATTCTCAAGGAAAAAGTAATGCACAGCCCTTGGGTTTCGTTTCAAACCTCAAGATTCGTGTCAAACTTCATCTCAAGTGTGTTCAACTTCAAATTCTTCTTCTCGTAAAACTTCATCGAGTTTGGAAACATTGAGCACATATTCGCGGAATTAAAAAAAAAGAAGATATCTTTAGATATTCAAATTTGGAGATTTTCAACAGACGACAAATTGTATCGGTATGCTAAATTACATTGGTCTGGCCATTTATACTTCTCAATAGTCGTTATTATGGTCCCCAGGGCACTGGGATACATGCACCCATGGAAAGGTTCAGATCATATGTCAGCGACCGCACCCGATGAACTAGACAACATAATTTACCACAACACTAATTCGTGTTCTCAAAAATGCTGATCAATCATCAAACCGTAAAGGAAAAACACATTTCTAGGCCAAGAATATTTAGTTATTCATATCAACGCAAATCCTAAGAGTCCTTGTACGGTATTTTCAATTTCAGCAGTTACTGTCCTAATGCTTTCTGTCTATCGAAAAATATGGAAGGAGATGAACTGATAGGAAAAAGCGACCGCGGCAGCAATGATTAGTCCTGTGACTTGACCGCTCGTATGCAAACAAGTTCCAATTCATGTGGAGATAAGCATTTCCATCAATAAATTCGAGAGGAACCTGGCGTTTGCACAGGGATATAAGTGAGCACTTCACGATTGATCAGATGTGAATAAGGACACACACCATCTCGCACAGATCACAAAGCCCACCTGCAAGGACCCAACGAGCACCACAGTGGTCACGTGCTGCTCCCAGGTCAGCGCCCACAGGGCGTCGTAGGTCACCACGTCTGGCTGCTCGGCCACGATGTAGGCGCGGCAACGGCGGAAGCCGTCCACGTAGTGGGCGACCGGCGTCGGTCTGCCGCGGTACAGCCGGGAGGTGACGGGCACGAGCGTCGGCTTATCTGCCGGCAGGGAGGCCACTAACGTCAGGGGGAGATGGAGAGGGAGAGAGAGAGACAGAGAGAGAGGGAGAGAGAGAGGGGAGAGAGAGTGAGAGAGTGAGAGTGGGAGAGTGGGAGAGAATGAGACAGTGAGTTAGTGAGAAAATGAGAGAGTGAAAGAGTGAGAGGGTCAGAGGGTAATATTGCGAGAGAGTGAGAAAGTGATAAGATGAGAGAGTGAGAAAGTGAGAAAGTGAGAAAGTAAGATAGTGAAAGAGTATATATATATGCATATATATATATATATATATATATATATATATATATATATATATATATATATATATATATATATATATATGTGTGTGTGTGTGTGTGTGTGTAGAAAATACGCAACAATACCTTTGCCATATTGATTACACCACCTCCATCAGGTGCTCTCTTAGAAAATACGAAAAGGAATAGCTGATAACTCAGATGGGGCAATCTTAGTGAAAGAGAATAGATTACCAAAAATTGTAAAATGAAATTTGTCAATATTGATTGGCCAAGAATCCCACGAACTCAAGCAATGCTGCCTTTCTTACGCATTACATTTATCTCTCTCCCTTCTTAAATTAAATCGGCTCCTGGTTAATCATACTTCCAGCTGATTCCCGTGCCAGGTAACGCCGACGATTGGTTATAAGGTCGGTTGCCCCTAGCAACATCAGGGAAGCAGACAAAGCAGCAATCTCAATAAGGATAGTCAGAGTGGGAAAAAGCAACGACAAAGAAAATGACCAAGCCGATAAGAGTACAAAAACAGTAAACCGAGAAATCAAGTATCCTCACTCACCATCAAAAGCAATCTCAAAAGAAGGCCGTCCAGCCTGAACTCCGAGAGCTTTTTGGGTGGTGCCGCAGCTGGGTCAAAGTTTGCTTTGAGAATAGTTGGTCGAAATAGATCGCTGCACATTTTGAGTGCTTTGATATTGCTAGTCAAATAATTGCGTGTCAGTTCCTAAGGCGCTAAAGGCGCATGCGATGCATTCTGTTCTGCTGGCGCACAATCTCGAAGGCATACCGCTCAACGCCTGGATAACGCTCCTGTTGCTGTGCACCTGAT
>JAOTOL010001610.1:0-102500 GCA_034440575.1 Imbricaverruca yamaguchii | reverse complement strand
TCATTTGTTTTAGGATTGGTGCCTAATGTAAGAATGCTATGTTCGGAAAAACGATGCGAACACCTGTACCATAAACTGGCTTTCTATAACAGATGCCATCATAGGTAATCCCTTGAAATAAATTGCGGTGGGAGATGTTCGTTCATCGCATTCCCTCGTGGTGAGCATAAATATGGCACTCAACATGGTACTGTTAGAAATGAGGCATGACAACTTCATAAGCACACACCAAGAAGCGCGATGTCAAGACTTGTTTGGGAAGGATGCTGATTCATTGTTCAGGTAGTGGCATATTCCACCAGATATTTCACGCAGAATGTGTCACTGAGGAATTGAGGGAAGGACTTGTTACCTGAGGGAATCCTATAACCAGACTATCACCGAAGACAGTGCGAACCTGTTCAATGTCCATTTCGCCAACGCCAGGTACTACGCTAACGAAAATAGATCTCTGCCACTCAAACCCACTGCCTTATTACTTCTCGGACGGATGTGGTGGCTATGCTTCGTGAGGATATAGCTGTATGGCGTCGCCATTGCTCCATTTCCGGCGGAATGCGCCTGTGGATCACTGGATGGCACGCGGCGAGTATTGGAAGTTCAGCGAAGTCGATATCAGTATACATCAGTCGTAGGAGCACGTCCTTGGGTGTCTATACAGCCACAAGCGTTGAGTCATGTATGCAGAGCTTGCGGATGCAGTACATTCACCAAATTGCATCATTCAAGACATAAATACAATTCGCAAAGCCTTCCCGGGACTGAACTCGAGCTTCCAAAATCATGATAAAATGTGTCCTACACATTATTAACTGCAGACGGATTGAATTTCCGGATGCAGTACGCTGTAAGGCTGCCGTTTCCGGCAGTTCTGTGATAGGCTGCGCGCGCCAGAGGGAATTTCGCGGGAAACCCCTGTTTTTGAAGAAACACTTAGAGTACTTAAATAGCATTATTGTGATGAAATTTACAACTACCACAACAAAAAGAGCAGATCTTGCTTTGATTAACAAAATTATAATGCAAAATACTGCATTACACCACGACACGTTGCTGGACGTTGCCCACGAGCGAAAACAATTGTGTAAACAATGTGAACTGAAAAGAGCACAACTGAACTTAAGTGAAGAATTCGAAGCGCAAAACGCTATAGAAAAAATTGTTACCACGGCTTCAAAAGCGCGGCGGTCGGCCGCTCAGATGAAATTGTGTATCCACTGCATGGGAGTGGACACACTTGTTTGTATTGCAACCTTTACACGGGTGTGGAATCGCTCTTTTGTACCCTCTACACGGGAGTAGACTCGCTCTTCTGTACCTTCTACAGGAAGTGGACACGCTTTTTTTACCCTCTACACAGGAGTGGACTCGCTCTTTTGTAGCTGAGCGGAGAACTGCCAGACCGGCGATATTTTCGGAATTTTATTCGGTAACTGATATCTGCCGGACCGACAATATTTGTCCTATGTTAATCAGTAATTGGTCGACATTATTGAGCGTGAAAAGCTTGACAGCTCTACCCCTGCCTGCAATTTGATACTTTCGTGGCGTATTACGACTAAATTGAACGTCTGGTCAAGCTTCCTGTCAATGGTGTGGTTCCAGCACAAATGGATCTGCTCTCGAACGGTTCCATGCACGTCCCCTACACCGGCGAGACCGCGCGCTCAATCAGCGCGCCAACTTCCGCCATTTCCCGCCGAATCTCACTGCCGTCCAGCCGACAACCGGTCATTGCGACTGCCACTGACGTGCCATTTCCGCTAGCCCTCCGTCTGGTCTGCGGTGCGGTGACAGCGACACGTATGGAAATGAACGGCGATTCACTCTCAGCACAGCGTGATTCAGAACCTGCGCGCACACACAACGCGTTGGGGTAGCCCGGCACGTGATACGGCCACAGATGCTGCATCTGATCGCGCAGCATTCGGCATCCTACCAGTGACGTCATACCAGATGCAGCCAGAGATGCTGCATCCGGCCGTACAACATTCAGAATCCTCCATGTGACGTCATAGCATCCTGGGAAGTAATGCCATAGTAAGGAGATGCGGCACAGCCAAAAGGTATATCGATGCTTCAAGAATAGTCAGCGCAGGAATAACTAGCACGGTGCAATTCCTGTAAACTTAAAGACCTCTCAGCAAAGTGATTCGCAGGTCGCGAGGATCGGCAATAACGGAAGTCTCATACCGGTATGAGGTAAGCATCAAGTGGATGTGAATATTTTTGGACATAATCACGGATGAAATCAGGTCTGAACAATCGTGCGTGATTCTTGCCGCATGTCGCATTTCCGGAAAATCGGCGCTGGTGCTGTGCTTCGCACAATGCCACCTGTGCTCGCCGAACCAACTCAGCATCTCCTGCAAACTTGGAGGACCTCCCCTGGCTATCTTCGGAAGAAACTAACCATCCATAAAAAAAGATTCATTAGAAAGCCCGACTCCGTGTTACTCATGCCTGCGAGTGTAGATACCAAAGTGGGTCAATCAGGTCATATTACAGGTCACCTGAACGGAAGGTTCATGTAATAATAATGGTTATCATTAATATACTAATACTCATAATGTACATACACGTATATATACATGTACATATATATATATATATATATATATATATATATATATATATATATATATAATATACTACTAACAAGAACAATAATTGCATTACGTTGTTGCAAATCCCCGTGTCATATAATGATATGCGCATTCCGCCTGTCTCCTCCGGCGCGAGTTGAACAATCAGGCGGCTCTATCGAGGCCTATTCATGCTTTGGAAGATGCACCTGCTGTTACATCGCCGTCAAAATCAAGAGCGGTGAGCTTTGATGCTCTGCTGATCAGATAGAAGAGCTAACTTGACGGAGCTGAAGCTGAATGGATGGTCTGGAGACTGACTTTAAAAGGTCTTGGATGTGGCAGAATGCCGAACAACAATGCAGTCACTTTTTCTAAGATGGCGCAGCTTGGATAATACAAATATGAATCACAAATTTGAACTGATCTGGTTTTAGATTAGGTCATGGATGGAGCATGTTCAGGGGGCATCCAGCAGGTCGGCTTGGTAGACCAAAATAGAAAAGCCACCGTTAAATTAAGATATGTGTAGACCATCCAATACCGACAGCTTTTAACCAGAGTTTAAAGTTCAAACAATATTTTGCACACAACGTATGCCCAGTTTTCTGCATATGGTGAATACAAAACAATATTACTTCGAACCAGAATATCTTCGGCGATCAATGTCACCGTGGCTCGCCTCCTGGACCAGCCACGGACCATGCCTGCATGGCAATGACATCCTGTAATCGTCTTAAATCTTACCATCGCTAAATTCACAGCAGCAATTGTATAACTTGATTATTTGCCACAAGATACCTGAATTGTTGATAACACAAGACAACTCGTGTACTTATTTAAGGGCAGACAGTTTCAACTTATTGGCGGCAGCGCGGCGGACAGAAATTGTTGCAACACCAGGATCTGTTCTATCCTGGCTTTGCTGGAGCTCCCATGCCATCCCGATGCCCGTTACGTCGACAACTTCTGTAACTGCGCAGGCAGGTCAACTTGACCACTTCTACAATACGGGATAAATTATCATAGTGGGGCGTCACGGCATTCATCTGGAGGAGCGTCTTTGACTGGAAAGTGTTGAGCTTGGTGGGGGACTGGGTACACTCAGGCATATTGAAAGGGCGCTATTTCTTCTCAGGGGGAGGGGGGGGCACCGTTTCCTCCATATGAGGCGTTTAGTCCTATGAGAGGTGAGCTTTTGGCTCGTCCCCTCAAAAGGCTCCCTTTTCCCGGTCAAAGGTGCTGCCACTTTCCCATGGATGGGAGGTGAACACATACATTTCAAGTTATAATATACATTTTGCAATAACTTGCATTAACTTGAATACACTTGCTTGCACATGTGCATTTCAAGTTAGATCAAAGATTCCCTCACTGCACATGCCATTTGAGTCCACCAGGTCATTCACCACGCATTCGAGTTAATCTTATCACCTTCTTCACTACACATGCAAGCTAAAGCAACCATTTCCCTCACACGTGCAAGTTAAATTGCAACATTCTCCAGCACACGTACGAATCAAATAGAGACGACAGGTCCGCTCTCGCTACACGCCAGGCTCAACTCTAGAGACTGCGCAATTTTCCAAAACACGTAATCCCTCTCCCCCGACCGGCTGACCGTTGAGTGAGAGTACACGACAGCTCCCGGGAAAAGCTCGCCTACTTACGCGCTGATGTCGCGCCATCCGCAGTCGCCCCGGGCGGCGGCTTCCATCCGCCGGTTCGCGAACTGTCCGCCAGGGGCGCTGCCAGTCGCAGCGTTTCCCACTCGCGTCGCAGGCCGGCGCCGGCGTCGACGCGCAGCTGGCGCGCGTGCTGCGCGAACAGGTGGGACGGCACCGCCTCGTGCGACGGTGCGCTCCAGCCCGGCGGGTGCGGCGTCGACGCCGTCGACTTGTCCCGCGACTTGGCGGACAGCCTCTGGCGGCGTCTCCTGCGGCATAAGGGGCGCGGTTGTTTATCGGGTGGTTCACGACGCAGTTCATGCACATTCGCGGCTAATGGCGCCGCCCACACTGTTTCGCCGGTGGGCTGCGGGATTTGGAAATATCCTGATCGGCGCTGGTGTCGAACCCGGGACCTTTAGTACCCTCAGCCCGGCACCTTAACACGCGCCCTGGAGGGCCTCTGAAACTTACGCGCACTGGAGGGGGGGGGGGGGCGGATTCGGCCCCCCCCCCCTAAGATCTCGGGTCCCATTAAGGCTAGAGCAACGAAATTCATAGTGTCGATGAGCACGATAGATAACTCTATTGTGTGCAAATTTTGTGAACTTAGGTCAATATCTTCAAGGTCAAATGAGGTAAAAATTGCAAAATTTTCTGGTTTTCCGTGTGCTTGGCTTCTCAATGTTATGGTTCGCTGTGATTGTGTTTAAATGCTTCAAAATTGCCATTAATGATGCTTTGGACATTACTAATGATGTAATACATATGCCAGATCCGCCATTTGACCTCAGGTCACCTATATAGGAGCACTTTATCAGGTCATTACCTCCTCCAGTTACCGGAACCAGGCTGCCCACCTAACTGCTCCGTTGGGCGGCTTTCACAATCGGATTCGCAAAGAAAGGAGTGAAATACATGAATGAAGTATAGAAACGCTTAGGCACAAAAAGACAAACAAAAGGATGTGTAGGAAGTAACATGCAAAATGACATCAATCGCATGACAGTCATTTCCATTTATCACAACATTCCAGTTGACCATGTTTGGTTCCATTAGCCTGTCATGATGACTTCGGCGACCTAACATGACTTTTAAATTATATAGCATTGCAATATGCATCAAACAAGTCGCTTAGTGTTGTCAAGAATACTTCCATTTTGTCAATATACAGGAGGCGTATCAGCGCCGATTTCTGTGATCTGGCGCTGCGATTTTTCAAACAAATTTTTAACGGACCATAACACAAAAACCTTTCGGCCGATTTTAATTTTTTCTTGCTTTACCCAATGCGCCGGTCATTTCTAAGCAGGTACGGAAAAAATGGCGTATATCGGCCGGTACAATATGGAGTCGTGTACGAATAATCGGAGGGGTGAGCGGATTTCGCCCTCTATCCCTCCAAGGCATGTGTTAACCCGTCATGAACTTGACCTGACTTGACCTCGGTGACCTGACATGACTTTAAAACAATGTAGCATAACAATATGCATCAAACAAGTCACTAGTGTTGCCAAGAACACTTCCTTTTTGCCAACATACGGGAAGCGCATCAGCGCCGATATTTGTGGCCTGGCGCTGAGAAAAGTTTTTGGCTTTACCGACCAACCAACTCGAAACATTTTCGGTCCATTTTCGTTTTTCTTCCTTTAAACAACGTGTCGTTCATTTCTAAGCAGGTACACAAACAATGGCGTATATCGGCCGGTAAAATCGGCAGTTATCTACGAAAAACCGGATGGGTGAGCGGATTTCGTCCCCCCCCCTCCAGGGCGCGTGTTAACCACTCGGCCATCCCCGTCTCCCGTGGCACATGGGCGCGGTGACACACGCAGCCACGCCGGGATCGAAACACTGGCAGCTACACTCAGCTAATGCTCATGATATTAGCGTGATGTACGATTGGTATTGGTATTTTACAGGGGGGAAATGTCCACAGGTAGCTGTGTGCCAATGCTATCGCATGTACATGTCAGCTGGCGCCATCTGCACATGTCACCTGGCACTATTGCCATTTAGGTGTAACCCCCATTCTTCATTTTCTCATATATAACCCGCCCAGAACCATATGTGTTCTTTCCCGCGTTCTCATATTGAACCCCGTTGTTGCCACTTCCAATGCAGCATCAGCAATTCTGGCGTCCTCCGACTGACGTTTGGTAATAAATGCACAGCCTGGAACCGGTCTATTTCAAACAAAATTCCTCGTTCGCAGGAATACGCCGCCTTACATTGTGCTACTTTTCAGCCAATGTGGCTAAAAAGGAGAGCCGTGAAATTTCAGCGCCATTGACAAACGCTGAAATAGCCGTCTGGCACGTAAAAACGCTGCAGCATGGCCCTTAAAGTTGCGACAAGATGGACGATTCCAACGCAATGCTGACGCTTGGTACTGCCGAAAGCACACAACTGAAGCTGTCGACACCACCATGCATCGCATTGTGCGCCTTTTAAAAATATATACATATCGCTTACATCAGCTGCCGTCGAATGATAGCGGTGTTTTCACCGCGTCAGTGCTTGGCGTCCCACGCGCTTCACGACAGAGCCATCTAGTGACGAGAACATCATCACCCATCGCGCCTCGTACCAAGTGAACAATTTGTGTCGTTATCTTCACGCTGCCACATCAACGGTCGACTCCGGAACTTACCTACCGAAATTGAAGCTTTTAGCTCCTGTTAGAGCTATTGCCAGAGCCGGAGCATTTATCCGCGGCGTATCGGTGGCCGGCGCCACTTAACGTCGCTCAGCCGGTGAGTTGTTGCGCGCGCCGGCTGGCGGTGCGCCGTGCTGCCGACGTGGTGAGTGCGTGTCGCGACGGGCCGGGCCGGTCCCTAAAGTCGGCCAGCTCGTAACTCGGCCGCGTCGGCGGCCAGCCGGTGCCGGCTTTATAGCGCCAGCCGGCCGACTCACAACTGATGAGATTGCCGGCCGACGGTGGACGCACGACGGCTCACCGGAGCCGGTGGGGGGGGCACAACTGGCTCGGCAGGCCGGCTGACAACGGGCGGGAGTGCCGCCCGGTGGTGGACGCCTCGCCACGGCGGGCGGCGGGTGTGGCACAACTAGCCCAGTCGGCCGCTCTGTACCGGTCCAGTCAGGTACGAGCATGAAAATCATCTTCGGACTGCGTGTGACAGTGTAATAAAACAATACTGGTTATAATTTGACGGAGGGTAAAATGGCAAGTAGCAATTGAGGAATGAAAACGATGATAAGATATAATGTTCCGGGAGCAAAACACCACAAAAATCGGAGCGTGTTTCAAGCGGTTTCGTTGAGCGCCTACTTCAACAATTTACTATGCCATAGTCAGACAACGCTAATGTTAAGTAGAAAGTTCGATATTTTGTGGGGACTGTTTGCTTGGCCGCCTTCCGTAAGCGCCACAGCCACTCACTGTAGTTCGGTGAGTGTGACAGGCCACGGACTATAAATTAACCCCAGCCTTATTTACTCTGAAAGTCATCAGTGAAAATCGATGTCGGCTGAAAGAGTTCCGGTAGTCCGGCGCCAAGAGTAAGCGGGTCGTCCAGTATGCAATGGTGGAGAGCCACGGGCTCTCTTGCCCGAAGAAGTGACCACGTTGATGCCGTTGTGGAACTTCACCGTTGCTGCTATGTTCTCGATACGGTTACAGTGGTATTGTTGCAAGCTATATTGTCGATCAGCGGTTACTCACTATAGTTATACGTGATATAGCTAGATATAGCTAGCCATAGCTAGATATAGCTAGCCATAGCTAGATATAGCTAGCCATAGCTAGATATTGCTGGCTATAGCTAGATATATCTAGCCATAGCTAGGTATAGCTAGCCATAGCTAGATATAGCAAGCAGTAGCTAGATATGGCTCATGATATAGCTAGATGTACACCAACTGCAGCCTTTCCCTCCTTGTTGGCGTGCTGAAAATCGAGAAATTACTCTGGGCCGTACAACTTCGGTGACCAACCTGACTGGAGCCGAATTGACTTCGCGTACCGCAGCCTAACCCAATCTGCCAGACCGGACCGGACCTGATCTTGGCTTCCCCAATCTGACCCGACCTGACCTGATCTGATCTGGCCAAACCTAACCTTTCCTAACCTTACCTCACCGACGATTCCACAGTATTTCAGCCTGTACCAATTGCGATGTGCTGATGTGCAGCAGACCTGGCTAACTGACTGCGACATGACCCCGGTTGGCAACACGCTATACGTGCCAGTGACCACACTATGCTTTGACCAGAAAGCACAACCATGAGCTGTATGCCGAACCGGTCCCCACCATGTGTGGATAGTTGGGGAAAATTGGTTCAGCAATTTGGGCACACCATGCGTCGAAGCAACAGGCTCCGCAACTCTAGTCACTAACCAAGTATCGGGGAACTTCTGGTTCTGAGTGGGGTCGGTATGTTTGACCTTTCGGAGATGTCCAGCTAAAGATTGTATTTCTAAGCAGGAGCTGTCCCATCTGAACTTCCGAAGATGTCGAGCGAAGGATGCTCGTTCTGAGCCGGGTCTGTCACATCTGAGCTTTCGATGATGTCGAGCGAAGGATGCTCGTTCTGAGCCGGGTCTGTCACATCTGAGCTTTCGATGATGTCGGGCGAATGATGCTCGTTCTGAGCGGTATTTATCCAATCTGACCCTTTGAAGATGTCGAGCAAAATAAGTGACGGAACACGGATTCGTTCAGCCGCATGCCGGAACACCGGCATTCCAAGGTAGACGGACGGTGTATCTGCTATGACAAAACAATATTTCTTAACGCCTCCTTGCTATCATTGATGCCCTCCCTCGAAAATTATGTGAACGGTGCAAATCCTACTAACGCAGTGCATGCAAAATTTATGCAAATCTGTGGTGAAGATGCAATGTCCTGGTGATGCCAACGGCGATTCAGGGATGCGGCTTTATGAAAACGACCTGGAACGAGCACATCCAGTTGATTTAGGAATCACGATATTGGAAGGTATTGTTTGCGCTCCACGAGAAGCAATCTGCTGAACGTAGGTGGGTGTGCTCCGAACTATGCCTTCTCATCTTTGGGTGACACGAGCACCTTTGATGGGCGCAATTCAAAATTATTGGTGGGGATATGTGCTCATACAAAAGCCTACCAAACAGCATCTGTCACAATCTCACAGCGAGTGGTCTGTCCTCTGAGAAAAGCATGTTCTAGTACTATCATTCCAGACGAATAGGGAGTGCTATATGACAATCATGCGAACTGACATATTTGTGCAGTTTAACACGCACCCTGGAGGGCCTCTGAAAATTACGCGCACTGAGGTGGATGGGGCGGATTCCGCCCCCTAAGATATCGGCTCCTATTAAGGCTAGAACAACGAAATGCGCAGGGTGGATGGGCACGATAGTGATCTCAATATTGTATATACCTATACAGGAACATTTTATCAGGTAACTACCTGCTCTAGTTACCGGAACCGGGCTGCCCACCCGACTGCTCCGTTGGGCGGCTCGGCACAATCGGCTTCGCAAAGAAAGGAGTGAAATACATGAATGCAGTATGGAAACGCTTAGGCACACAATGACACACAGCATATTTAAGGGTATGTAGGGAGTAACATGCAAGGTGACATCAATCGCATGACAGTCATTGGCATTTATGACAGCATTCCAGTTGACCAAGTTTGGTTCTATTTGCCTGTCATGAACTTGACCTGACTTGACCTCGGCGACCTAACATGTCTTTTATATTACATAGCATAACAATATGCATCAAACAAGTCGCTAGTATTGTCAAGAACACTTCCTTTTGCCAATACACGGGAAGCGCATCAGCGCCGATTTTTGTGGTCTGGCGCTGCGAATCGTTTTTAATTTAACGGCCCCTAACTTGAAATATTTTCGGCCGATGCTAATTGTTCTTGCTTTAAGCAACGCACCCATTATGTCTATGCAGGTACGCAAAACATGGCGTATATCGGCAGGTACAATGTGGAGTTATGTACGAAAAATCGGAGGGGTAGGCGGATTTCGCCATCCCCCTCCAGGGCGCGTGCTAACCCCAGTCTAGCAGACCCTGGCATATGACAACATGGAACCCATCTCTGAAAGCTTCCCTGAGCTGCCGTTTGGCCAAGGCATTGTGCATCGGTTTTGTCACGGCCGTTCCTGTTCAGGTAAGTTTCTGATTGGCTTCGGTGTATGTGTTTTACATGCTAGCTTCAGTGGAGGTACAAGATCGTCCTGCCATTTTCATGTCGTACCTAATGGTCACCCATCTTTGAAGGAGAGTTCGTTACACATTGACCACTCCGTGTCTTATATCATGACTGCAGGATCTTTACCCATTGGTATTCAAAGTGGGGATTCAAGGCAGGAGGTGAGAGTTGTCTATATACTTCACCAGAGGCAGTGAGCAGGTGATACAAGACATCTCGCCAGCAGTGATCTAACAGGAGTGTTGTTTGCCGTAACCGTGCGCCCGATTCACGTGCCACTTGATGCCCACACCAGAGCCCACTTCACCAAACATAATTGAAGTTCTCTTCCTGGAGTAGGCATACCGCGGAATCATTTGTTGCCTGTCGCACAGCGAACGCCTTTGGACTCCTGGCGAGACGTTCCAGTACAACGCGCAATCACGACAACATTCCTAAACGATGCCGACGGTGAACTGATTTGAGACTCGGGCTACAGTCAGCATGGCGTTTGAACTAACGGGTCAGAAGGATCACAGGAAATGATGTAACATTTCCACCCAGCATGCTGTTTATATCTGATATATCACAGGTCCGGCAAGGGAAGCATCACTTGCCACTTAAGTCTCACGCGCGATAGGGGGAGGAGGGGTGGGGGTGGGTAGGGGAGCGGGGGTGGAGTGTTCTGCCTGATAGCTGCCGATCGGTCAACATAATTTGTATGCAGGGGAGAGGCGATAGACCATCATTTGTAAGCAGAACAGCTGTACACAACCCTTGTGTATTCGAACATAGTCCATGCAGTGCTATGCGCATGGCTGTTTACATTGCTGTTGTGCATGTGCTGCTTCACATTATTGGAACCAATTTTAATGCAGATAATTACATGGATGTATTCAAGGTTCACAATATAGTTCACTGTTGGAAAGGATGCATCGCTTGGCGTCGCATACGTGTGGCACAAAAGGCGCCGGTGCCGGGCTACAGCGGAGTGATTTGCTTCCATCGTAATCTTACCAACACGATGAGTGCCGTCACTGTTTTGCAGGGGCCGAAGTGTCAATGGACAGACTTCGGCAGGACAATCTGAACGAAGCATGCGTGCGGAGGATAAACATTGAGTGTTGATATCCATGTGACACGTTGATATCCATGTGAAACAAAATCTGCAATGTTGTGTAATATTTAAAGAGAAAGAGTTGGCTTGAGGACCAGCACAAGGCATGCCCAACTGGAGTCACAAGCTATTGAGAGGCACAGCACATCGAATTATTGTACCTGAAAACGTGCTGCAAATCGGAGCAATTTCTTCGTCCACCCGTCCCTTGATTACTTCCTGTGTCAAGCAACCTATTCATGGTGCGATGGAATGCAGGATTTATTGATATCAGGGTAAGCCGGATATTTGCATCTGTGTGATTAAACAAAAAAGCTTAGCCAAGCGAAGCTGACCGGCTGAGAACGCCGGCGATACCAGCTGTTATCGACGTGCTTTGCTAAATGCAGTTTGTGACTATCACAAAAGTCGTAAATATCGCCCAAGTTAGGTAATCATCTACCGTGGCTACTGAGATTGCTGAAAGTATTTTATGGTTGACTGGCACTGAAAGAGAGAACCGTATTGAACGACCTTACCTGATGCAAGGAGAAGTTTCAAATGGAACGCACGAGACTTCTCTAAGCAGCTGTGGAAGAAATAATGCTCATGTATGGAAACCATTCAGTAAATGCGCTCATTACCCGCGCATACTTATCTACAAGTGCAACATTGATCAAACCGAAAATAACCACAAGAGGATCGAGGCAGCGTACTCCCTGGCATCATTTACTCCCAGTCGGGCTAACTCCTCATCTCCGGGACGAAATTGACCACATTCAAGAACAGCACTGGGCCATTTTTCAGTGCACTCGACTGTCGAGTCATCTTGTGTCGCCAACCTCTCCACCGACTAGTCGTGCGCAAACTCGGTAATCCCGCCGCCGGGTCCACAATCTTGCGACCAGGAGCCGACCGCCTTGCTGCCCCCCCCCGAGCAACCGGACTCCGAATAGGCAGAAGAACGACACATTGCTGTATCTACCCAGAACCGCTAACCGCTAATCTTACATTTGACTTACCTAACCAGAATTAGCAGCGAATACTCTGGTACCTACTCTGGTACGTAGCTAAGGGCCGTTTTAACCATGCAGCATCAACTGACAAAATGAGGAAACTTCCTCTCCAATCCATCTGGCGTGAAATTTATAGATTAGCTCGATGCGTTTGAACATCTCCAAATCTGGATATGCTTATTTTGCTAATTACCAATAGAAAAGCAATTTTGAGACTATCTAAGGGCAATGAAATGGATTGATCGAGTTTTTCATTTCTAAAAAAAGTGTTGAGAAAGTTCACACCAGCAGGATCACCCAGAAATGAGGAGGAGAAGACCTGGGCATGAGCGTGTGTATGTAGCGCATTTAGAGATGCATGTACACTACGCAGTAGGATATGTATTATATGATGCATGTATGCACATGCAGAGGCGCAGATCTAGCTTATGCATAGTTAGCAAATACATGACAGATAATCTTTTTGGAAGTGGAACACGTGGAATACCTGGGGACGATTCAACCACAGAATAGCAGTTGATTACGACTTACATTCTATCAGCCAACTATGGCCTGCTAATCAACTGGCGTTCCTGCATTTCTTGGGACAGTGAAGAAGCGTGAGCGCACCATTTACATCTATATGGAGCTGGCCGACTCGGGCTACCGTACGAAAGAGTTGTAGCAATTCACACAGATCAAAGATGACGCTGTACGAGCGTTCAATGGGGGCCGGGATGGCCGAGTGGTTAAGGTGTCGGGCTATGGGCACCAAAGGTCCCGGGTTCGACTCTAGCGCCACTCAGGACATTTCCCAATCCAGCGGCCCACCGGTGAAACAGTGTGGGCGGCGCCATTAGCCGTGAATGTGCATAAAGTGTGTCGTGAACCAACCAATAAACAAACAAACGAGCGTTCAATGGCAGAACTTACCAGAATTGATCCCGCTGTGCAACAATGAAGTAATGGCGCTTCTACGTCCATCAATACCCATAGGTGTAAGTGCTGATGGGTGTGACTGCATAGACAGCAGGCTCCACAATGCACATTGTTTCCAAAATATATAATGAATGTCATGCCTTTGTACAACGTCTGATGCTCCTGTGCGATGCTTCCTGGAAAGAGGCACGGTGAATCAATGGTGTTAAGTTGCTGGTGAGCCGATTGTTACCTTGGCTTCAAGCTGTCATAATCCACCCCCCAACTCAAGCACCTCTCGGAGTATTAACCCGTGAGCAGGAACGGCGACAGGCCCGCCGGGTATCGGGTAGACGATCAACTATTCCACATCAGCCATGCGACCTGGCGCCTATCATGGCCCGGCGCTCCACATGGCACTCAACATTGCCACCATGGCGACCTCACTGCTTACATCACACCTCCGGTCCTCCGGTCCAGACTAGTATATTGCCACCATGGCGACCTCACTGCTTGCATCACACCTCCGGTCCTCCGGTCCCAGGCTAGTATATTGCCACCATGGCGACCTCACTGCTTGCATCACACCTCCGGTCCTCCGGTCCCAGGCTAGTATATTGCCACCATGGCGACCTCACTGCTTGCATCACACCTCCGGTCCTCCGGTCCCAGGCTAGTATATTGCCACCATGGCACTTTTTTTCTCACCCCCGGTCCTCCGGTCCCAGGCTAGTATATTGCCACCATGGCGACCTCACTGCTTGCATCACACCTCCGGTCCTCCGGTCCCAGGCTAGTATATTGCCACCATGGCGACCTCACTGCTTGCATCACACCTCCGGTCCTCCGGTCCCAGGCTAGTATATTGCTACCATGGCGACCTCACTGCTTGCATCACACCTCCGGTCCTCCGGTCCCAGGCTAGTATATTGCTACCATGGCGGCATCACTGCTTGCATCACACCTCCGGTCCCCCTTTTTTTTCCTGGCCCTACTCCTTCATCACACCTCCGGTCCCAGGCTAGTATATTGCTACCATGGCGGCCTGACTACTTGCATCACACCCCCTCACACCTCCGGTCCCAGGCTAGTATATTGCTACCATGGCGGCCTGACTACTTGCATCACACCTCCGGTCCCAGGCTAGTATATTGCTACCATAGCGGCCTGACTACTTGCATCACACCTCCGGTCCCAGGCTAGTATATTGCTACCATGGCGGCCTGACTACTTGCATCACACCTCCGGTCCCAGGCTAGTATATTGCTACCATAGCGGCCTGACTACTTGCATCACACCTCCGGTCCCAGGCTAGTATATTGCTACCATAGCGGCCTGACTACTTGCATCACACCTCCGGTCCCAGGCTAGTATATTGCTACCATAGCGGCCTGACTACTTGCATCACACCTCCGGTCCCAGGCTAGTATATTGCTACCATAGCGGCCTGACTACTTGCATCACACCTCCGGTCCCAGGCTAGTATATTGCTACCATAGCGGCCTGACTACTTGCATCACACCTCCGGTCCCAGGCTAGTATATTGCTACCATAGCGGCCTGACTACTTGCATCACACCTCCGGTCCCAGGCTAGTATATTGCTACCATAGCGGCCTGACCACTTGCATCACACCTCCGGTCCCAGGCTAGTATATTGCTACCATAGCGGCCTGACTACTTGCATCACACCTCCGGTCCCAGGCTAGTATATTGCTACCATAGCGGCCTGACTACTTGCATCACACCTCCGGTCCCAGGCTAGTATATTGCTACCATGGCGGCTTCACTGCTTAAAGCATATCCTGGGCCCCAAGCCAGTGTACCTGCTACCATGATTGCCAGACTGCTGTTCTGGCACGTCGACCTGACTACTTGCATCACATCTCCGGTCCCGGACCCAGTAGACACGTGTCCCATCCTTGAACTGATCGTGCTAGACCTTGTCCGATAGTCCATTGACACTACTACTGTGAACATTCAAGCCTCTTCTTCAACAGTCCAGAGACAGGACCCCTCTATTTATCCCCGTCTCTGCTTAAGTGGTCCAGTGACACTACGTCTCTGAATATTCGGGACCATGCCGTCAATAGTCCAGGGACACCACACCTCTGAATAATCGGCACCCTCTCTCAATAAACCAGGTATACTGCGCCTCTCAGCAATTGGGAACCTCCCTCAATAGTCCAGGAATAGTTCAGGGTCACTGCTCCTCTGAATAATCGATGCTCTGCCTCAGCAGTCCAGGGATGCTACGCCGCTGAATTATCGAGACCCTGCCAACAACTTCATTATTCACCAACCATGTTGCGCGGGAGATCCAGTCCAGTGCTGAGGACCTGTATCTATGCCGGGGGCCGACGCCACCTCCCTGACTGCGCCCAGCTGAACCTCGCCCTGTTCGGAGGGGGAGGGGGCGCTCACCTCCAGATGACGACGGCGACGCCGCTGCCCAGCATGGCCACACAGCCGACCAGCAGGGCGGCCAGCTCGCCGGCGGCCAGTGTCGCCGCCGACCTCGCACGCCACGTGCTGTGCGCCGGGATCGCCTCGCAGCCGCGCTCCATGCGCACCTGCGGCACACGACACGGCGGCCGGCGTTACCAGTGTCCGGCGTGACCAGTGACGGTGTTAATTGATCTGCTTTGGTGTAGTCGTGATTCAGAACGGATCGGCGGTTGGTTAAATTCAAACGCTTGCGGCCATCTTAACCAGTGCTATACTTAACCCGTGCGAGGTATTTTCCCACCCTATGAAGTGGAGGAGGCGGGTGAGGGTTGTATGACCCTGGTGTTTCCAAAACGAAACGTGCTAGGAGACGAAACAAAAATCGGACGGGCGGAGTGGGACGAGATCCCCCAATTGACACTCGATTTTTGAATTTGTGAATTATGGGTGACCCTTCAGGTCACGCCAAATGTGAAACTTTCACTGAAATCGAACCTTTTTCACAATTTGCTGACAAACGCTTCCTAAACTGTAACAGATATACACGTTAAGCTACCACCAGGGTGTTCCGTAGTAGTGCGGTTCACGTTGGACTAAGGGCCAGCCCTGCTTTTCAAGGCGTGTTAGAATGTGATCAAAATCACTGTTTCGACCCACTCCCAGCTACAAATGACAGGCGGACTCGGATTCAGGAGTTAGCGCAGCCGTAGATGTTATGGTGGGTTAAAAAAAGTTCGCCCGTGGTCAGCTTATGTGAGTGACCTTAAGCCCCAAATGAATACAAAATACTTCTAATGTTATTCAGCCATTTCGCAAGTGATCATTTTTTTCAGCGCCAATATCTCCATAAGAGGACATATTTTCTGTTACAAACAACTGTGGTGATGGCAGAAGCAGATAGCACTTCAGCTACTGGGGACTCACCAGTGGGGCGGGGTATTATCGCCGGAGCATGCGAGCCACTTGTGACACGAGGAAAAGATGCTGGGCATCGGAGCACCAGATCGAGCAAAGTTGGACTAAATGGCAAGCACATTCCACAACCGAATTGCGGGTTGTGTCAGCTTATTACATTTGACATGCAATGGCTGCACTGCACTCCTAGGCACACGACTGCGAAGACCGAAAAGCCAATTTATTGACGCGTGGGAGATGAATATGATGAATTCCAATTCAGTACGTTAGAACACGTTATTCGTAAAAAAAAGGTCGCCAGAAGTCAACCTGGTACCGTGACTTTGAATGACCTTGCAAAAGTGCGTGGAGAATGTCCGCGGATGATGCTAGTCATGTATTAGCCAAAGCCGCACACAATATGCTGCTTTCTGTCGCAATGTCATCTGAAAACACAATGGTCCTCGAAATCATTGAAAGATGGTCACGGGTGTTCCCCTTGGTGACACATCATGCCTCCATGAACCGACATAACATAACAAGAAAACAAATATGTAAAGCCGCGAAATGGACGCCACAGGGAGCATTGTAAATTCGAATGGACCCGTGGAGCGGCTCGGAAGATTTGAACAAACAACTCTCTGGAGAGAGTTACGGTAACCCAACAGTGTAATTGCGTAAGAACCCTCTCCACTGGAGAGGGTTAACGCATGTGTTGAACATATCACGGTTGACACCAAAGTACCAGAGGTAGACAGTCACAGCTGTGGCTCGTAGAAAAACGATTATGGGTTGTTTCACTTAACTGGGTGTTACATGTGTGATTGGGGTATTGTCGCAGGTGGTGCCCGACAACGGCCTTGTCTCTTTAATTTTGGTATCGGTAAATCACCTCCGCCTTCACTTAACACGCGCACTGGAGGGCCTCTGCAAAATTTCGCACACTGGGGGAGGGGGAGGGGTGGATTCCGCCCCCTAAGATCTCGGTTCCTATCAAAGCTGGAGCAAATAAATTCGCGGGGTGGATGGGGACGGTAGTGAAGTCTATTTTGTGCAAATGTCATGACCTCAGGGCAATATCTTCGAGGTCAAATGAGGCCAAGATATCAAAATGTTCTGGCTTTGCGTGGCTTGGCTTCCCATTGTGATGGATCGCTGTGATTGTGTCTAATTGCTCCAAAATGGACATCAGTGGTGTTTTGGACTTTACTTATGATGTAATACAGATGTTAGATCCAGCATTTGACATCAGGTCACCTATATAACAACACTTTATCAGATCATTACCTGCTCCAGTTACCGAGACCGGACCGCCCGCCCGACTACTCTGACAACAATGCCAAACAGTAGTTTTCAGGATGTGTAGGGAGCAACATGCAAAGTGACATAAATCGCATGACAGTCATTTGCATTCAATGGCAACATTGCAGTTGACTAAGTTTGGTTCCATTAGCCTGCCATGAACTTGACCTGACTTGACCTCGGTGACCTAACATGACTTTGAAACTATAAAGCATAACAATATACATCAAGCAAGTCGCTAGTGTTGTCAAGAACACTTCCCTTTTGCCATTATACGGGAAGCGCATCCGCGCCGATATTTGTGGTCTTTTGGCTCTTATAATTTTTTGGTGACTAACGACCCCAATCTCGAAAACGAAATTCGGCAGATTTTCGTTTTTCTTGCCTTAAACAACGCGCTGGCCATTTCTAAGCAAGTACGCAAACAATGGCGTACATCGCCTGATACAATCTGGAGTCATGTACGAAAAACCGGAGGGGTAGGCGGATTTCGCCCCCTCCAGGGCGCGTGTTAAAGCACAGTTTCTGACGGCTTACACCCATCCAAAGTCAAAAGGTCCCACCGAACCAAGCAAGCAGTTTGAGCGTGCCTTTATTTAAGAGGCTGCTGACCCTTCCACAGTTTATCAGCGCACTTTCCTTGAAGTAGACTTCTGACCCTTGTATAGAGCATTAACGTACCATCCTTGAAGTGGACTACTGGCCCTTGTACAGTTTATCAGCATATCTTCCTCAAAGTGAAGTACTGGCCATCATACAGTGCTTTAGCCTATTTCCCTTCGAGTGGACTGTTCACCCTCGTACAGTTTATAAGCGTACCTTTTTTGAAGTGGACTGCTGACCCTTGTACAGTTTGTTAGCAGAACGTCTGGATCTTGTTGCTCCCTGAACTCGAATCTCGTAAATCTGGTTGGCTGTCAAGTTGGGCAAGTTGATCTGTCGACAGGAGGTCAATGGTGAGCCGAGTTGTAACGGATGAGCTGTCATGAGCTGGGGATATTGCACGCGCGGATACCATTCGAATATTGAACCGGGTTTCGGTGTATATCACGATTGCGACAAGTATTTTGTTTCGACCCAATTAATGGCATGACCTGCATCCAGAATAGCGTGTGCTCTTTAGGCAACATGATGCAGAAGGAAAAATGCCCACCTTTCCTATATTTGTGTAATATGAATTCATGCCTTATTGATTTTATGGTACTTGAAACCTTTATCCAGAGAGGTCCGTCCATCTCTAGCGCCCCGTGCGGAGGCGCCGTCGCCTTGGTCACCGAGAAGAGTGCATGCTCGGAAAACACCGTGGGATTATCCCTGGATTGCCGAAGCCCTTTTAGAAGTAAAATCTTACCTTTGTTTGTCGTCGTTGAAGAAAAAGAATATCACGAGCCGATGCAATTTTGACTGTGGTTTCTAACGATGCCCGAAACGTGTCGGCTTATGTGTTTATGTTTCGAAAATGTAGCCTGAAAAACGTCTTAGAAAAGTATCTCGGATGCCTGGCGAATTGGTAATACATACCTGGGTGGTAGTCTGGAGACTAGTGGGCTCGATAGTGACAGTGCACATGATGAGTCTTGTTCTGCGGTTAGCGGTGTGACATTTATGTCAAGATGTCAAGATAACTCAATGCTTATGTTTCAACCGAATTAGCATTAGCGTTGGAGGGGATTGGGTGAGGTTTGATCTTGAGACTGGTCTGGACAACTTATCCCCAGACAGTATCACGGCGCATGCTAGGCAGTATCAAGCCAACTTGCACTTTGTGGGTTAGGTAGCATTGGGGCCTCATATAGGGTATTAAATGGGGCACGTTGTCCAACTACCAACTTGTGACCGTTCCCCAGTCAAGTCGAATTTCTCATTGCACACATCTTGCTAACTGTAGAGAGATGGGAGTACGAGCTATGAAGCCTGGAATCTGCACCTGATGGAGTCAATGGTAGCCCCTCTCCCCTCCCCCAGTTAAGTGGCATTTCCCATTGAGTAAACATTGCTAATTAGGAGGAGGTGAAGGTTCGAGCTCCGAAGCCTGGGATCTAACCCCTGTTGGAGTTAGTGATAGCGCCCTCCTCCCCTACACCAGCCCGCCCTCTCCCCTACACCAGCCCGCCCTCTCCACTCCGCCAACCCACCCTTTCCACTCCATCGTACTATCCATTACATCGCCTTGGTAGATGAGGGCGTGCATGGTAGACCACCTCCCTCAACCTATGCTGACTTTCTGAATGATTTTATATCATGGAGCAGAAGTCAGCAGGTCGGATCCTCGATTTCTATCATTTTCTATAAAGATTCAGAGTACAGTAGGTGCTGAATACAATCCAGCATCTACTAGATGCTGAACAGGTGTAAGATAATCAGAGGTGCTACTAGGGTTCGCCCTCTTAAGAACCGAAAATATACGAGATCAAACGAAAACAAATCCGGTGTTCAACACGCAAAACCTGCATGTTCGGTGCGCTTCGCATGCAGAAAGCTTGCTGTTGATCATCACATTTTTTTGGTCGGGTCCCACTAAGGATAATCCTGGCTGCGCCGCTGCCCGATTGTACTAACAAATCAGGTCAATATTCAAAGCAGTGCCAGCAATAGCAGTCTTCGTGCGATACACCGGTCCGGCACGATCACACCGTCTCCAATCCAAGGCTGGCCACAAGACCATAAATGTCACACTAACGGCGCAACTGTTGGACCTTGAAACTCGGCGGCCACCTTTGTCCATCCAATCATTTTTAGGAGGTCACCTCGCAGAAATTTGGCGGGAGATGAGCGATCCGGCACAGCGTCAGCCGCCACGTGATCCCGCCGAGTGGCGGGACACGCCGACCAGATCGGCACGTGGCCGCGTCACCGACCCGGACACACGTCTCACCGGTGAAGCCGATCGATCCGCACGGCACAGGATGGTCCACACGGTCCCAGGTCTCACCGAGAACTGAAGCTGGTCAATCCACACGGGCACCACACGCCCCAACAGGTCCCAGATCTCACCGAGAACTGAAGCTGATCAATCCGCACGGGCACCACGCGCTCCACGAAGTCCCAGGTCTCGTCGTACCGGTACAGTAGGTAGTACATGTCTACTTGTCTGAAAGCGCACGGTCTTCGTGACAACTCGCGGGTTAGATACCTCGTGATCGTCTCACAATCGGCCAAGGACAAAACAGAACTCGAGCGTCCACGTGTGACATCACACAATTGTTTGGCCGTTCCTGGAATACAGGCAGAGCATGACGATGTCTCAGATAGTAAGCAGGATCGTAGCATGTCTGGACGAATTGGGCATCCGTGTCCGCCCGCATGGAAGCACATGTCTTTCTTCACCAGCTCACATATGCACTCCCCTAGATATTCACGTCTGGATGCGTAGAGCTAATGCAATTCAAGTGTTGCAACACCGTTTCCCAGCTATCTTTCCTTTAGTTGCTGCCTGAACACATGTTGTCCCGACTCCTTCAAAATCAAACATATTTCCCCAGCAGTAAGTCTGAGGTTGTCAACTGGGGAGCTTGGCTGGGAAGAGATACTGTTCAGCGACCTTTAACCTCTGATAAAACAAGACAACGCTACAAAGGTCTGACCACCTGCGGTGGGTAGTTTAACGGCTGATGAGCTGTCTGGCGCCCGTCCCCACACTTGGTGCCGGCGGCAATATCGCAGCCACCGAAACCTCGTCATGCCACCAGCTGGCAGGCCCATCCATCACAGACACCTTGCCGACCAGCAGCAGGCCAGCCATCACAGACACCTTGCCGACCAGCAGCAGGCCAGCCATCACAGACACCTTGCCGACCAGCAGCAGGTCAGCCATCACAGACACCTTGGTGACCAGCAGCAGGCCAGCCATCACAGACACCTTGCCGACCAGCAGCAGGCCAGCCATCACAGACACCTTGGTGGCCACGACCAGCAGCAGGCCAGCCATCACGACACCTTGCCGACCAGCAGCAGGCCAGCCATCACAGACACCTTGCCGACCAGCAGCAGGCCAGCCATCACAGACACCTTGGTGACCAGCAGCAGGCCAGCCATCACAGACACCTTGCCGACCAGCAGCAGGCCAGCCATCACAGACACCTTGCCGACCAGCAGCAGGCCAGCCATCACAGACACCTTGGTGACCAGGAGCACACCAGCCATCACAGACACCTTGGTGACCAGCAGCAGGCCAGCCATCACAGACACCTTGGTGACCAGCAGCAGGCCAGTCATCACAGACACCTTGCGACCAGCAACAGGCCAGCCATCACAGACACCTTGCCGACCAGCAGCAGGCCAGCCATCACAGACACCTTGCCGGCCAGCAGCAGGCCAGCCATCACAGACACCTTGCTGACCAGCAGCAGGCCAGCCATCACAGACACCTTGGTGGCCAGCAGCAGGCCAGCCATCACAGACACCTTGCCGACCAGCAGCAGGCCAGCCATCACAGACACCTTGGTGGCCAGCAGCAGGCCAGCCATCACAGACACCTTGCCGACCAGCAGCAGGCCAGCCATCACAGACACCTTGGTGACCAGCAGCAGGCCAGCCATCACAGACACCTTGGTGACCAGGAGCAGGCCAGCCATCACAGAATTGGTGGCCAGCAGCAGGCCAGTCATCACAGACACCTTGGTGACCAGCAGCAGGCCAGCCATCACAGACACCTTGGTGGCCAGCAGCAGGTCTGGCAACATTGACTGGGACGACCCGGAAATTGGTTCCATAGGCTACACGAGCTAAGTCGACATGAAACCTGCATCGAATTGGAACCTACCACGCGACGTCATTCCAGTCAGTTGGGGCCCGCGTTGTTGTGCACCCACCACCAGAAGTATTCTGGAGTGTGTCACAGTGTACCCACTCTTAGAAGCGCTCGGGCCTGCGTCGCAGTGCAACCATCCCGAGAATCGTTCTGGCGTGAATCGCAGTGTATCCTCCCCTAGAAGCATGCGAGCATTTGTCGCAGTGTACCCACCCGTAAAAGAGATAGGACATGTGTCGCAGTGCTCCCACCCCTAGAACAGCTGGGGCGTGTGTCGCAGTGTTCCGACATCTATAAAAGCTTAGGCGAGTGTCGCAGCGTACCCACCCGTAGAACAGTTCGGGCCGGCGCCACTGCAGGCCCAGTGACGTGTCCGTCGGACAGGTGACGTTGGTGATGACGGGCGCTCCCGGCCCGCTGACGTCAGTGCGCGTCTCCACCGGCAGCGAACGGTCGCCCTCGCCGGCTGCCGTCATCGCCTTCAGCCACACGCGGTACCGCTGGTCCGGCTCTGGGAAGCAGACGTGTGCTCGACTGAAGTTGAATCGAGAATCGTCTCACGAATCAATCGTTTTTGGATGAGTCGTGAGCTGAATCGATTATTTTCCCAAAAGTGTATCCTGAGTCGTGAGTTGAATCACATCTTTATACAAAATGAGTCGAATCATGAGTCAATCATTCAAATATCATGTGTGGGCAGTGCACACTTAATCATATGGTTCATGAATCTGATACCACTGAGTCGGATCTGAATCGATTCAAATTTTTGTCAGTCTGTGTGAGTCGCGAGTCGAATCAGATATCAAGATCTATGAGTCACATGTGAGTCGACTAAAAAAATTTGAATCGAGTACAAGTCTGTTAAGAAGTGACGCATACCGTACTGTACCATAACGTACTATCTACTACTACGTAAAACTAAGCATGCTCCAGTGCTAGTCAGTCGACAGGCATGACGTTACGAGCAGCTGCTGGAAAAAACGGTTCAGAAACGAAATGTGACAGCGCTCGGATCGCAATGCACCAGCTCTGCTTCTACTCGGAACCTGAAACAGGTCATCAGTAGGACGTTTTCTTCCAGTGTTGCGGTGCAGGATAAGTGTGACGTCATACAACATCAAAAGCACCAGTCCCGCTCTGTAGGGAAGCACGGTGCTCATGGTAGAACTCCCCCAGTTAAGCGACGTAGATGACTGTAAATCCGCACTCCGTAGCTCCTCGCGAGATCTGGACAGATTGCCGCTTTCGTGGTGTATTTGCAATCTCGACTAATTAACTGTGAAACGCAAGAACTCTCGAAGCATGACACCGTAGAAGCGTGAAATACGGTGGTGAGGACTTCCGATAGGTCTGTTGGCATCACGGCCACATATTCTGGATGGGTTAGAGGGTCCGGTCTCCGGGTTTAATACTCCGCGCATGTCAAGTTATCGCTTTCCCTATTCAATCCGACAATTCGCGGACCCGTGGCCCCCGGTTTGGTGAGAGATCCTCAGTCTAGGCTGCCATGCCAGTAGCCGTGCAGAACACAACCACATTGGGCCGCACGTGACATGTGTGAACTAGGCGCGCATTTCTGAACAGGGCAAGGTAAACTCTAGTCCAGGCGTGACGTGGCTGCAAAATTAAACAAGCAGGCATGCAGCGTCGGCGCTCGGACGATGAATGCTGCATCACAAGCGTTGCAGATGCAGCACCAACCAGCAGGCATTGCAGCACTTATGTTCGCTAAGGTTACATCGCCCCACAGCAGCACCAGCCTTGCAACTTGTGAGAACAGGTACTACGCCGGTACTTGTGCGGCCATGCGCGAATGAGCACATTGTAGTATATCCTCATGCGAAGCTTCAATCCATGTTAAATGTTCAACGTACGGCAGGATTGCGTTGCGTTAAGTACTCTGGAAGTCTTTCCTTGTTCTGGAATATTCAAGTGCATCACCACTGGCGCGTGCAATGTGTAATGTGAGCGGGGCGTCGCTATTGAAGCAGCGGTGAACGAAAACCCCAGCCACGACATGGTTCTGTGTGCATGAATACAATCGTCGGGCTTGAACTTGGGCCAGGCATATGCAGAACGGCAGGGGTGCCGCACCGGGTGTCCGCGGTCGATTACCGAACACAGACCCCCGATCGGTAAATTGCTCCGCGAAAGTTTACAGCAACTTGGCTCGAACGATCGAGGGCAATGGAGCGCGCTCAACGCCTCCTTGATGGGGTGGCTTCTGCATGCGCCAAGCGCAAACAGGAGCCGTAGTGGTTCATGAGTGCATCATTACGAACTACGTTGGGTTCTGCATGAATAGTGCGCACGTCAGCGTCAGCAGTCCTGTGAATGGATGGAGCGGCGCGAGTGGAGTGTCCCTGTTGGAGGGTTCACACTTCCTACTCACAGGATGACATGTGCCTATTTGGAAAGGCTAGCAGATAGATTGCCGTGAAAATACAACGAAGAATGGCTCTTAAGTGCTCCTGGGTTTTAGACATTACGTGAGACGAAATGTACGACCCTCAATATACCAGGAGATGCTGAGTTTACATCAAGAGTAACGTTAGGGATTATGCTATATTACTCAACCTTTCGGCCAGGGGCCATCGTCAGGAGTGACGATGGCCCCTGGCCTCCAGTTGATGCCGTGCTGTCAGTTGATCCCATGTTGTCAGTTGATGCTGTGCTGTCAGTTGATGCCATGTGGCCAGTTGATGCCGTGTTGTCAGTTGATGCCGTGTTGTCAGCTGATGCCGTGTTGTCAGTTGATGTCAGTTGATGCCGTGTCGTCAGTTGACAGTGTGTTGTCATGTGACGCCGTGTGGTCAGATGATGCCGTGTCGTCAGCTGACAGTGTGTTGTCATGTGACGCCGTGTGGTCAGATGATGCCGTGCTGTCAGTTACCTATGTTGTCAGTTGATGCTGTGCTGTCAGTTGATAGTGTGTTGTCATGAAGTGACGCCGTGTGGTCAGTTGATGCCGTGCTCGTCGTGCTGTCAGTTGATAGTGTGCTATCAGTTGACGCCGTGTGGTCGGATGATGCCGTGCTCAGTCCTGATGCCATGCCGCACACGTGCCAAACATGCGCTTAACCTTAGCCTGACATTACCTAGCGTGGCCAGCACGAACGACCTGACGCTGCCCTGGGCTATCGTGTGCTTGCTGACGGTGTCGCCCTCCGCGGCCCAGTAGACGTTGTAGCCCCGCAGCTGTCCGTTGCGCTGGCGCGGCGGTGTCCAGGTCACGGTCAGGCTGCGGTCTCCCACCGACGAGAAGGTCACGTTCTCCGGACGGGACGGAGCTGCCGCAGGGGACCGTCACGTGAGCGTCACGTCACGTCAGGCTGTAGGTTACATTATACAGGCACCACGTGTGGTTGCGCTGACGCACCGACATCCAAACTCCGCGCGCAACATATTGCTGAACAGATGTTGGTCCTCAATACTCTTTGCTTTGCTTATTTTGTGCAATCCTATTGAGTTTTCAGTCATGGGCTTGGGCACCTTGGTCACCCTACGATGCCTTACCTAAACGCTTTGCAACACAGATGGCAAACACACAAACAACACACATTAGTCAGGGGGACAGTTATGTTGGACACCTTGTCCGGTCTTACGTTACGTTGGTCAATTACACGCGGTAGGCAAGGGGACAGTTACATTGGTCACCCTGTCTTGTCTTATCTTACCTTGGTCAGCTACACACAGTAGTCTGGACGATAGTCGGAACATGCTTATATCAAATTATCAACGGAATATTGAGGGTTCAATTGTGTTTAGATACGCCCTATTACGGTTGGGCCCCTTTAGGTTCGAACATGTAGTGGTGGAAATGGGTTCCTCCTCCTCTCCCATAGTATCTCATAATTTATTGGACCGATTTCAAAACTAAACAGCCCAGGCGAACTATAATGGTCTAATTTACACTTTTTTCATGTTAAGCTGCCAACATTGTTTCCATAGCGAGATCAGGGGAAAATTTGGTGGGAAATTAAGCAAAACTATGTGGGACTGTGTATTTCACTTTATAACATTTGTGCATAAATGGGCATACCACACTCTTAGTGATCAAAACCATCATTTCATTTCTATACATGTGCATGTTAAACCGCAAATGGCGTAGCCAGGAGCCTAAAGAGGGGCGGGTATTATTTTTACTTTTTTGTGGCTGATTATTTTCGGCAGTCAATGCAGCAGTCGTGTAATATTTTAGTATTTTTACACAATATTAGCAACTAATACTGATATGAAATAATGTCATTATCACTAGTTATCGTGAGAATCAAAGAATATCAACATCATTCCTTGCCATGAGTATTAACTCGTCCCGTCTCGACGGGGGTGTCTTCAACCGCCCCCTCAGGTTTTTCGCGGATAGTGAACGAACGGCGTGCGGCAGCGCACCCAAATTTGGCATACATTTTTCCACATCAATTTGGCATGATGTTTCAAAATTTTGATGTCTGGTCATCTAGGGTCAACGAGTTAGTCAAGATCAAGTGAGGTCACCTCCAAAAAAGCTCAACGAGTCGTCACGCTTTCATGGATATATATATTTTAATGAAACTTTCAGCGTTTGCTTATCGTTAGGAATGCAACAAAACGTACGAGTGCAATTCGTTATTTTGTTCGTTTTTGACTACATATCAATTTTGCGTATTTGCCAAATTCAAATAGAGGATTCTGGGCTAAAGTAAGCATTTTGTACTAGGGCGAGTTGACTTCCAGCAACGTTTCTCGGTCTGCTCTACCCATTGGAAGAAGATAATTATAGAAAACTTGGAGACTCAAAGTTTTGAAATTTCAAAAAATAAAATGTTTGTTTTCGGGGGCCAAAAAATTAAAGCCCTGGTCGGTTTCGCTGTCCTTTTCTCATTCCAAGTACATTTTGTTTGCTCATATATCCCACAAAATGGACTCTCCAGAGCCAAAAACATAATGTAAGTCCTGAAAAGTCGAGAAAATCTATCCTCCTGGTGACGTCACTTTTGTGGGAAAATTGTTTTGGGGGTGGGCCCGGACCCTACTCGTCAAGCGCGTTCTGATGACACCTCTTTTGTTTTCGTGCGATGCTTAGTTTGGATTTTAGAGGGGGCTACTAAGCGCCGCCCCTGAGACTGGGTGTGACGGTATCTGACCGGAAAGACGGCGCGGGTTAAACAATAGTAAGATCAACACTTGTCTTGATTATCAATTAATATCAATATCAATGCTTTCCGTGAGCGTCAAATCTGATCTATCAATAGTTAATTTGCATTACCAGAGGCGTCGCCAGATAATTCTACTAGGAAGGATTCATGTTACCTGAGTGTGAAGCCTACTACAAGCATTGGGGAAATTTCCTGGCTCCGCCAATGCGTAGGGTATAGTATGATCGTTTGTGGTGAATTCACTCTTCCATTTCCTTGCTCGAACATTGCCAGTGTCACCTTCGTCGCGCTATTGCTTGTATTTGTTTGAAAAGGGTGGGTAAGTATGCCCTGAATAACTCTCGCCACCTCCTGGACCCGTCATTGGGAAAATCGTCTGGCTCCGCCACTGCTTGTAATGCTTTATTACCGTATGTCCCCAATAGACCCCGCCCTCCCAACTTTTCGACAGGAACGTAAACGATACCGCGTTCAGAAAATCGGTCACATGTAGCCCACACCTTGGCTCCTCTTGACTGACCCTGCTCCTGGTATCATTAGGCTCAAGAGATCCATTTATCTGGGTAAGCAAGGCAGCATGACCAGTCTAAATGCAAATTATATTCAGTCGTGTAACAAAACAATGTGAATATTACCACGCATATGCTGCTCTTATGGTTTCTAAAGTATATCGGAGGTGTCTCCCAATATTCGCCACTGGATCCGCTTCTGACATAGCTACGACACTAAACCCTTGACACGAAATAGCAAGAGGAAAGCATGTTAGCAAGGGTCACCGATCTTCACACTCTTATCGTAAAGCGTTCTGGAACGGGAGGCGAAAGCCACAAGACGGGAAACTGGTGAAGGCGGTGCGTCCTCTGTAGTGCCACAGGTTAACCCTCCCCGTCTCGAGGGTCCTTATCCCTCCCCTCCGTGTAAGGCCTCCCGCGGACAGCGACGAAACAGCGCGCGGTAACCCGCCGAAATCTGGCGTACCTCTTCCCACATCAATTTGACGTGTGTGAAAATTTTGAGGTCGGGTCATCTGCACCCTAGTGATTGAAGGTCAAGCCTTTTGATCAAAGGTTTTCATCACTAAGGATGAGGTATGCCCATTTATGCACAATTGTTCAACAAGTGAGGTCACCTACAAAAACGTTCACCCATTCGTCACGCTTTAACAGATGATGATATTTGAATACAACTTTCATCGTTTGCTTATCTTTAGGGATAAAACTCATCAAGAGGAATTTTCATATTTGGTTTTGATGACATATATTTTACGCTTTTGATCATTGGGGTGAAAATCGAAGATTCAGACTAAAGTAAGCACTTTCATGCAAGAATACGACTTAATGCAAAGCTTCTCGTTGCGCTCTACCCACTAGGAACATAAAAAAATAACGAAAATTGAACACACAAAATTGTGAAAAATCAAACCACTTAGATGTTGATTTTGTGTGCGCAAACAATTTTGCGTCGTGGTCTATTTCGCCTTCCTTTTCTGGTTCCAAATATTTTTGTGTTTATAATCTACCACAAACTCACCAGAGCCCAAAACATGACGTCAGTTCGTAATCCCGTCGACTCCTCTTGTGGCGTCACTTTTTAGGGGAAATTTTCGGAGGTGGTTTCGAGTCCTACGTGCGGTGTGCTTTCCGATGACTCCACTTTCGTTTGCATGCAATGCTTAGTTTGAAGATTAGAGGGGGCTTATAATGACGCCGCCCTCCTCCACTCCGAGACAGGGTGTGAGGGTCTGCTGGGGAAGGGTTTAATTCGTTCCGAAATAGTGTTAAACTGGTACCATTCTGGGGAATATGGTTTGAGGTGCAATACAGTTCAGTTTCAGGTCGGTTGAAAAGGATGCTTCGCTGCATTGTTCGTAGTCTTATGACTCGTCACACGATTTTTTTAAATCTAGGAATAACTAGGGAACACCTGACGCTTGATTTGTATCAAGAATTCCACAATTCGCTGCCAGCAAAGTTGAGCAGCACTCCATCCGAATGGTTGCATCCATTCTCTTGTGAACATGCGAGCGAGAAACTTACCTCCCTCTCCAGTAACGGCAACAACAGCAGCAGCCGGGCCCAGGTCTTGTGGGTTCTTCACTTGAAGCGTAATCTCGTACCTCGTGAATGGTCTCAGCCCGTCAATGAGATAACTCTGGGAACAGGAAAACCTTCAAGTCAGTGCATTGCTTAGGGTCCCATTCATTCTTCTTACTTGAATAGAGGTCCAGTGAGAGCATGGTTCGCCTGTATTTTGCTTGTATTATGCGCCTGTATTATGCCCACTATATCACGAACAAAGTACCTAAGGCCACAGTTAGACATTATAAAAGTCATACACCCACTCTAAGTCAACTTCAGGAATTGCTAATCTCCTCGGTGTTCGCAACAATTCCCACTAATCAATTACGTACTATTGCAGAATGTCTTACCCCAGTTTGCCAGCGCGGCCGTGTTTAAATCTCCATCGAAGATTCCTCTGTCGAGCTCCAGGGGTCAGGAGTTAGGTGGCATGTGTATATGGTAAGGTATGATCCCTCAGGGGTCAGGAGCTAGGTGATATGTGTATATGGTAAGGTATGGCCCCTCAGGGGTCAGGGGCTAGGTGGCATTCACCGTGATACTGTCAGACTCGTGCAACTGTCTTGAGTAAGGCAGCTCTGGGTTGAGGAAAGCGGGTTCCATGGCTATAAAATGTGGTGATTGGGTAGCCCATCATCAGGGCTGTCCGGGCCTGCAAAATGCGCAGGCATGGATGCGACGGTACACTCGAGCTCTACGATCAGACCTTTTGCACCCGTTTTGTAGCCAGAAAGGCATGAAACCAATATCGAGGAGCACATCCGTCTGAAATGATTTGAACATGTGCACCCCTCAGGGATTCAGACCCTTTCAGGATAGTCGGCTAACCACACTATGTGACCACCAGTCACACGACTTTGCTTCGGTCTTCGATCGGGGTACCTCCTAGTTTCCAATGACACGTGTCAGTAGCACCAAATTTGATTGGCGGAAAACCTACCATGACGACTATCTGGACGTCTTTCGTCTTTAGTGCTTGGTGGCGAGGGCGGCGCATGTGCTGTACGTGCACGTATTGTGCACCCCTTTCAATCATTCTGCACTGTAGGCTTTATCGGATACCCTTTAAACCGACAATTTGCTCAGGGTACACACGTCAAGCGAACGTTAAAGCTGCTGCATTTAGAACAGTGCAAGGTGTAATACGTATATTGTAAGGCTATTCGTTATTTTAGTTTGCCAACCATATTTCCCCTTTGCTCCTAGCATGCATACGTTGGACGTCAGTTTTTAAGCTTGATTCTGACGTGACCCAACCTATCGTGTCTTGACCATTTCCAATAAGATAAATGCAAATGCATTCGTCTGTACTAATTCTTGAACAACAATGTCGAAATTAAACATGCTCCGTCTTGATTAATCATTTCCAGGGTCAGGGTCCGTACATTGACCCGATACGATCTCTGGTGTTCATTTCCAGACAAAATACAAACGTACGGTATGTTCATGACCTCTGGTTCTCCATGACCAGAGTGTTCCAGCGGTGTTCTGTATTTCATCCTAACATACAATTACTTCTGTATTTCATCACATCGAAAGTTAGAGGGGGCTTTCAAGAGCCCCCAGGAACGGCGAAGGTGGGTTTGCCGGCCGTTCCGGAGAGGCTTAAGTTATATTTTGTTGATGTGTGCGTGGTTGGATTAGCTTAGCGCAGGTCCACTCAGTTCAAACTCGCTTGGTGGCAAGCGAGTTTGAACCTCACGGCCACGAGTTCAGGTGCTTCTCCTACTTCGAGCGTATGAACAACGTCGGGAATCAGTGTGCGTCCAGTAATTGAAAATTGTCACGAAAAGGCATACCAATTGGAAACATAAAGACATAAGACATAAAAGATTAGTGCAATTATGAGCCACAAGGGCCCTTCTTGGTTGCACTCCGTACACTGAACCAGTTGCCCACCAAATATGTCAATCAGCCCTCCCTGTAATACTGAAAAGCAAGCCCTCTATTCTTATAATGATTGTCTATGCTGTTTTTAAAGATGTTCAATGTGCTGCTACTGAAAATGTTTTCTGGCAGCTGGTTCCAGTGTTCTACTACCCTGTTGGTGAAGAAAGTTTGCCTTAACCTTGTTCTGCTGTGGTTAACTTTAATTTTGAATTTATGACCTCTAATTGCATCATTTCTGTTAAATTCAAACATTTCCCCAAGGTATCCCCTCTCCAGACCATGGACAAATTTAAAGACCTCGATGAGATCTCCTCTCAGCCTTCTATATCTAGGTGAAAACATATTCAATTTCTTCAATCTTTCCTCAAATGCCAGGTTGCGTATGCCATTAACCATTTGTGTAGCCCTCTTTTGTACTCTCTCTAAAAGCCAACAATCTTTTTCATAGCTAGGAGACCAAGCTTGGATGCAGTATTCCAAATGTGGCCTGACGTATGCACAGTAAAGCTTCCTGATCACTTCCTCACTTCTGTATGATACATTCATATTTATTGCCCCGAGCATTCTCAGTGCCTTCTTCCTGGCTTCCTTGGTCTGTTCTGATGCCCACAGTTTTGTGTTTAGAATAACACCTAAATCCTTCTCCTGTTGAGTCACTGATAGCACTCGGCCACCCATCAAGTATGGAGCCTTCATATGCTGCTTACCTACATGCATGATTTTGCACTTATCAAAATTAAATTTCATTTGCCATTCTTCGGACCACTTCACAAGTTCGTATAAGTCTTTTTGCGGCGAGATATGCTCATCTTGACCTGTTATTGCCCTAAAGACCTTCAAATCATCCCGAAATTTCAAAACCTTACTGCTTAGGCCACTTTCAATGTTATTTACAAATATAATGAACCAGTACTGACCCCTGGGGGACTCCATAAAGAACATTTTGCCATGATGACTTTGTACCATTTAGCATCACTCTGCTGTCTATCTGAAAGCCACAACTCTATCCATTTTAAGATGCTACCTGCAATACCATGTGACTGAAGCTGTATCATTAACCGTTAGTGGAGTACCTTGTCAAAGGCCTTACTAAAGTCGAGATATGCTACATCAACCTGATTTCCCTGATCAAATTGTTCTGTGGCGAAGTTCAAAAGTCCAAGAGGTTTGTGAGACACGATCGTCCTTTTCTAAACCCATGTTGAGTATCTTGAATCAATCTGCTACCTTCCAGAAAACTAACTATTCTATCCTTGATAAATGATTCGAGTACCTTGCAAACTAGGGATGTGAGACTTACTGGCCTATAGTTTTCAACTTTCCCTATTTCTCCTTTCTTGAAAATAGGAACTACATTTGCCCTTTTCCAATCGGTCGGAAACAAATGAGTGACCAGAGGAAATTAATTCCTTTATGATTCATTGCCAGATTGATGGACCACGAAGCTCACATGGCGTCCTCACTCCACATTGTCTCTCTTTGACTGCTGGCGATTCGTCGTTTGTTACTGGTCTGGTGATTCACCATTGCAGCTATCTGCTCCTGCGGAAGCCGAATCAAATGAAAACTCGCCTCACAATTCGGTTGCTTTCTAAAAGTTATCTGGCGGTTATATTTTTAGTGTATGCTCTCATCCCGCCGTAGCTTGAGAAGATGTGCATGCCTTCTCCATATCAACACCTTTGGATCCACTTTTGAACCTCTATCCGTTTGTGACAAAATTCAAAAGGCCCGGCGGCCTGCAGCGACGAACAGGCCGACGCGAGACAGGTGGTCGCCCCCTGCCGACACAGACACGAGTCGGCAACTTCAGCGATCAAATCTTGCCGCTGGTCAGATTCCGTCCGGGCGCAAAAGTTTTCCGATAAACCGCTCCCGGCGGACGCCACGTCTTCTCGGGCCAAATGAACTTGCACTGGCGGCGTCTCGCGGGACGCAAGTTCGCCGGTAGTTTCACAACAGTGAGCGTCTGATGTGCCGCATCGCATGTGCGACTGCACGCGGACGGCCGGCTTATGCCGGATTGTGGCGTCCGCACGATCATCGAGCTTCGGCAGACACGTGGCGGCGGCTGTCGCGGCCGCGCCACGTGCCACACGTGGGCGGCGCGGCACGTGTGCCACACCGAGACACACGTGCGCCTGCTCTATAGACAGGGGGCTGCTGTGGACTGCGCTGTGCCCCCCTCCCCCCAAGTCACCCCCGGCGCATCCGAGTGGAAGTTCACCCGGTGGTAATTGGCGTCGAAGATTTAGGAGTCGAATTGGCAGGCGTTTAATTGCTTTCCCCAAGCGATATTTCCCGAGATGTGCATCGGGACGCTATCAGAGCTCTTGCCGGCGCGCTCCCGGAGGTGGATATTGTTCGCTGCATTGCAAGCGCTTGCGGAGTTACATCGGTGACAAGTGGCCATTTATAGCGGTGCTCGTAGCAATTGAAGACCAGGCTTGAATACGACGATTTAAGTGAACTGCTCTGTCACTTCAGTGTGCGGACAAATGTTCGTACACTCCACTGGTGGCGCACAGGGTCATCTCCCAGCTTAGTGGGGCTCATCCCACTCACGGACACAACATGCGAACATTCCAAATTTGGTCCCGATGGATGAGTCTATCGGAAAGCAGTCATTATGATTTGCTTGACAAAAACTATCAATGTTACACAGCTTAACGAGTGTTTACTCTCCGACAGAGAGAATTCGCCCGTGAGTGAGTAGTATCCGTGACGTGCTGCGATCCGACTTGACTACTAACTCCACGGTAACGCCTTACATATTGCAATTTCGACGACCGGTATAGTTTGCGATTACTTTGTCCGAGTGCATACTGAAGTCCTCGATATGACCATGCGGAAAGGTCAACTGGCAGCTGAGCAGATGGTGTAATGTCAGCAGCAGGTGGTACACATGCAGCGCGAGCAATATCAACAACGGACAGCAGTGTGCTGGGCGGCACAGCAGCATCGTCTCGCTTTGTAGTTGTCGTTGTTATGAACGTTTGCCGTGCCAATCAGACTGAACGATCAGCCGATTGGATCAGAAATCACAACACACTCGAAATGCTATCTAGGATTAGAAGCGGACTTGAGTCTCACCGAGTACCCACGCTACAATACTGCGCATTCAGCGGAAAACTGCTCCCAAATAGGTGGAATGAAGCTGGACTTAGTTATCGCTGCGAATGCAAATCTGCAGGCGTAAAACTACACTACTCACTTGAAAGCTTTTATTTAACGTGCAGGAGGTTCGGCACTGAAACTGAATTTTCACAGCCATATAATTGCAATCTAATGAACTAAGCACGACCAATATCTCCAACAATTTTGCCGGTTTCGTCGGTATGTATCCGGATGGTATGACCGGTGGCGGTGCTCAGTATGGCTGCTGGCGGTGCTCAGTATGGCTGGTAGCGGTACTCGGCACGGCTGGCGGCGGTGGCGCCCCCTCACTCACCCGCTCGGCTACGTCGTACAGGTGGTATGGCCGCTGGCGGTGCTCAGTATGACCGGTGGCGGTGTGTCGCGCCCCCTCACTCACCCGCTCGGACACGTCGTACAGGTGGTATGGCCGCTGGCGGTGCTCAGTATGACCGGCGGCGGTGCTCAGTATGACCGGTGGCGGTGCTCAGTATGACCGCTGGCGGTGCTCAGTATGACCGCTGGCGGTGCTCAGTATGACCGCTGGCGGTGCTCAGTATGACCAGTGACGGTGATCAGTATGACCAGTGGCGGTGCTCAGTATGACCGCTGGCGGTGCTCAGTATGACCGGCGGCAGTGCTCAGTATGACCGGTGGCGGTGACCGCGCGTGCTCAGTACTGACCGCTGGCGGTGCTCAGTATGACCGCGCGTGCTCAGTATGACCGTAGTCCTGGCGGTGCTCAGTATGACCTGGCGGCACCGGGCGGTGCTCAGTATGACCGGTGGCGGCGGTGGCGCCCCTCACTCACCCGCTCGGACACGTCTCAGTATGACCGGGCGTGTCAGTATGACCGCTGGCGGTGCTCATCCAGGTGGTATGACCGCTGGCGGTGCTCAGTATGACCGGTGGCGGTGCTCAGTATGACCAGTGGCGGCGGTGGCGCACCCTCACTCACCCGCTCGGACACGTCGTACAGGTGGACGGGCGTGGCGGCGGCGGCCGGCCGGCCCGTCTCGGCGCGCCGGTACGTCAGCAGGTAGCCGGTGAACTCGCCGTGGATGGTGCGGTTGGCGGGCGGCCGCCAGCCCACCTCCACCGTGGTGGCCGACCGGCTCCGGGCGTAGGTGATGTTGGGCGCCGCGCCGGGACCTGTCGCACCGGCACGCGCTGCAGGCGGGTGGCGGCGCCGCGCCAACGGACATAGATGCTCTTCGCGATAGTTGGTCGGATGTGGACAGCGGCAGTTATCGGTAGTTTCGTGAGCCCTTTGACATGGACATTGTGAAAACAGTGAAATCATCTTTCGTGTTTGAGGGGTGGAGCATGGAAGGAGGGAAACCCGTCGTCGTCCAACATTCATTCATTCAATTTCATAACTTTCAAGTTATGACGAAATGACAAGTCATCAAGAAACGACTAATCTACGGGCAGCATCATATTGTAATAGACATCGCTGTTGGGAAAACAAATTCACGAACTTCTTTCAGCAACATTTTTTCTTGTGTCATTGGGTACAAAAGCATAATTATCAAAGTTAGAGCTGAGCAATCTTAGAAGTCAGGTGTGGCGCAAAAAGACTGAATTTTGAGTGAAATCGAGTGCCAGACGTTTAGTCTCCTTATTGGACTACTTTAAGATGCTCTAATCTATGTTATTTTTTTTGCATTACCTCCTTCGGAATATATTTGGTACATACACGATGGAATAGACTAATTCCCGAAACGAGCAGCAAGTGCGTAGGTAATATTTTCGTCAAAATTCTGCAAAATCCGCAATAATCCACCGCCTACTTCAAGGAGACGATAGGCAACACCATATATTTCACTTTGCGAGAGTAACTTTCAATAGTGAACATCGGGTATACTTTGTGCATGCCACTACGTTAACCCGCACCGTGTCGGGGACCGCCCCCTTGTGTTTTTTTTTGGGAATAGCGGAAGAACGGCATACTGCAGCGCGCTGAAATTTGGCATACCTTTTCCCACATCAATTTGACATGTTGTGTCCAACTTTTTGAAGTTGGGTCCTCTAGGATCAACGAGTTAGTCTAGGTCAAATGAGGTCACCCACAAAAAGTTCAACCAGTCGTCACGCTTTAATGGATACAGACATTTTAATGAAACTTTCAGCGTGTGCTTATCTTTAGGGATGCAATACCACGTACGAAGGATTTTTTTTCGTCTTTTGATTACTTGTAAATTTTGCATGCTCACCTATTAGAGTTCAAATCGAAGATTCTGGCTAAAGTAATAATTTTTATTAATGCGAGCTGACTTCGATTTTCGGTCCGCTCTATACATTTGGAAAGGGAAATTAAAGAAAACTCGAAAAGTAAACAAAAATTGAAATTTCAAAAGAATACAATTTTGATATTTCGGTGGCTAAAAAATATAATCCTGGTCGATTGCATTGTCCTATTCTTATTCCAATAATTTTATCTTCAAATATTCCCCAAAATGAACTCCCCAGAGCCAAAAACCTGATGTAAGTTGTGAAAATCTAGCCCCCTAGTGACGTCATGGGGAATTTTATTTCGGGGGTGGTGTCCGGCCCTACTCGTCGAGCGTTTTCCGATCACACATCTTCCGTTTTTGTGCGACATTTAGTTTGGACATTAGATGGGGGTTCCTATCAACCGTCCCCCGAGACGTGGTGTGAGGGTGTGACCGAAGAGACGGGGTTAAGCTATGCGGGTTAAGCACTTACACATTAAAGCACTTTTTTGCAACACGTTGCATGAGGGCGTTCTTTATCATTTCGGAAGTTAGCCTGGAACAGCTATCCTAGATGGCGTTGCTAAGCCATTGCGGTATGTCTTGCGGTGGTGTAATGCTCTATATGAATAGCTTCTTCAGTTCTCAAAATGTAGCAGGTGGGGTTAAAAATGTGTCTGTGAAGTCCATTTGGCTTGATGTCACTGTGGGAAAAGGCAACAGCAATACCCTTAGGATAGGAGCTTTCTACCGATCAGGAACCCTGCCACATTCTCAGCAACTGGCGCTTGACAAGGTGATTTGTGAGGAAATCAGAAGAAACTTTAAGAGGAAGTGCCTTATTCTCGGTGACTTTAATCTAAAAGGTTATGAAAATGCTGGTGTTGGCTCCCCATCATGCAAAATGTTTAGGAAATGCCTTGAAGTGGACCTGTTCTTACACCAGTTTGTATCGGAACCCACCAGGCATGGTTCATTCTTGGACCTTGTATTCTCGGAATTAAGTGACTTGGTTCAAGACTTGACTGTAGGCGAAACTCTGGGAAAAAGTGACCATAACATAGTTAGATTCAAGGCACATGTAGGGGAAATTATCAAGGATAATTTGGTAAAGGTTCCAAATTTCAACAGAGCAGACTTTGACGGCATGAGAGCGGCTTTAAGTGCCATCAGATGGGAAGAAGAATTCTCCAATTTAAATGCCTGTGAAATGTGGGAAAGGTTCAAATCTTACGTGAAGGAAACTCAGATTAGACATGTCCCCCAAAAGAAAGACGCAAAAGAAGGGTAGGAAAGCCAGCATGGTTTACACCAGACGTGATAAAAGCAATTAAGACTAAGAAAACTGCATTTAGAGTTTTTAAAGAAGCCTCAAATGTCGTTAATCTAAAGGCGTATCGAAAAGCTAGAGACACTGTGAAGCAAAAAACCAGAGCAGCAAAGCGAGCAAAAGAACTGGATTTAGCTAGAAACTGTGATGGGGACAGTAAAAAGTTCTTTAGTTTCTACAAGCTGAGTAAAGTTTCTAGCACAATTGGTCCACTGGAAGTAAACGGGACTACATTGGGTGAGGATAGTGAGATGGTTGAGGAGCTGAGCAAGCAGTTCAAATCAGTGTTTACATTGGAAGATATGACCAGTCTGCCGACCGTACACCATAGTTCAGTGACATGGGATCTGACAAATGATGTTGACTTCATTGATAGTGATGTTGTTTACAATCATATCAGGAAAATAAAGCCAAATAAGGCAGCAGGACCTGATGAAATTTATGCTAGGGTGTTGCGGGAAACTGAAAAGGAACTGGCATTTCCACTTAGTATAATATTCTGTAGATCAGTTTCACATAATGAAATTCCAACCGATTGGAAAAGGGCAAATGTAGTTCCTATTTTCGAGAAAGGAGAAAGAGGGAAAGTTGAAAGCTATAGGCCAATAAGTCTCACATCCCTAGTCTGCAAGGTACTCGAATCAATTATCAAGGATAGAATAGTTAGTTATCTGGAAGGTAGCAGATTGATTCAAGATACTCAACATGGGTTTAGAAAAGGACGATCGTGTCTCACAAACCTCTTGGACTTTTTGAACTTCGCCACAGAACAATTTGATCAGGGAAATCAGGTTGATGTAGCATATCTTGACTTTAGTAAGGCATTTGACAAGGTACCCCATAAACGGTTAATGATACAGCTTCAGTCCCATGGTATTGCAGGAAGCATCTTAAAATGGATAGAGTTGTGGCTTTCAGATAAACAGCAAAGAGTGATGCTAAATGGTACAAAGTCATCTTGGCAAAATGTTCTTAGTGGAGTCCCCCAGGGGTCAGTACTTGGACCATTACTGTTCATTATGTTTGTAAATAACATTGAAAGTGGCCTAAGCAGTAAAGTTTTGAAATTTGCGGATGGTTTGAAGGTCTTTAGGGCAATAACAGGTCAGGATGAGCATATCTCGCTGCAAAAAGCCTTAGACAAACTTGTGAAGTGGTCCGAAGAATGGCAAATGAAATTTAATTTTGATAAGTGCAAAATCATGCATGTAGGTAAGCAGGATATGAAGGCTCCATACTTGATGGATGGCCAAGTGCTATCAGTGACTCAACAGGAGAAGGATTTAGGTATTATTCTAAACACAAAACTGTGGGCATCGGAACAGACCAAGGAAGCCAGGAAGAAGGCACTGAGAATGCTCGGGGCAATAAATAGGAATGTATCATATAGAAGTGAGGAAGTGATCAGGAAGGTTTACTGTGCATACGTCAGACCACATTTGGAATACTGCATCCAAGCTTGGTCTCCTAGCTATGAAAAGATTGTTGGCTTTTAGAGAGAGTGCAAAAGGGGTCTACAAATATGGTTAATGGCATAAGCAACCTGGCATATAAGGAAAGATTGAATAAATTGAATATGTTCTCACTTAGATGTAGAAGGCTGAGAGGAGATCTCATCGAGGTCTTTAAATTTGTCAATGGTCTGGAGAGGGATACCTTGGGGAAATCTTTGAATTTAACAGAAATGATGCAATTAGAGGTCATAAATTCAAAAGTAAAGTTAACCACAGCAGAACAAGGTTAAGGCAAACTTTCTTCACCAACAGGATAGTGGAACACTGGAACCAGCTACCAGAAAACATCGTCAGTAGCAGCACATTGAACATCTTTAAAAACAGCATAGACAATCATCATAAGAATAGAGGGCTTGCTTTTCAGTATTACAGGGGGGGCTGATTGACAGATTTGGTGGGCAACTGGTTCAGTTTACAGAGTGCAACCAAGAAGGCCCTTGTGGCTCATAGTTGCACTAATCTTTTATGTCTTTATGTCTTTATGTCTTCGGGATTCTGATTCCATGGATATTTACATACATATATATATGTAACTATATATACATACATATGTATATATAACTATATATACATATATATATATATATATATATATATATATATATATATATATATATATATATATATGTATATATATATATGTATATATATATGTATCATTGCAAACATTCCCACGGTCTACCCTCTGGAAGGTAGTCGAACCCTCCTCACCTCTTTCCATTTATTTCGATGCAGCTTCACCCATGCAGTGAGCCCCTCTACTGTGAGAGAATCGAAGCACCCCACTGTGCTCTCTGGAAGGATTTTAGCTTAATCGTAATATTGTTTTATCAAAGTACCCACCACCCGTCAGGTTAATCAATAAATCACTCATGGGCCAAGATACATTGCGAGGTCAAACCAAAAATCAAAAGCATCGAAAGCTACTAGCTGGTTAAACAAAGGCGTAAATGACCTTCAGGTGTTCGTAAGCGATCTTCAGGTGCCGTCGATGATCTTTAGGTCATCAACACACTTTCGTGAACGCCACAAAACGTGGTGAATAATGTTTGCGACTACTCGTTCCTCAAGCCAGTTTCGAATAGTCTCGCCGAGCCCAGACACAATGGGCTATTGTGTGCCAACCGTAACCTGTAGCTCGCAGCTGACCTTGCCTCCGCACAATCGTAGATCCACCGATCGCAACAACGCGACGGAAGCGCACCGGCCGGCCGGCGGCGGCAACTCACGCTCTCGCAGTGTGCTGACCGGGTAGGACGGCTCGCTGGGCGGGCCGTGACCTCGCCCGTTCACGGCCACCACGCGGAACGTGTACACCGTGAACGGGCTGAGGTCGGAGATTGTGGCGTTCGTCTCGGCCCCCGCCGTCCTCTGGCCCGCCTCCACCGTCGGCCACGGCCCGTCCACGCCGTACCTGACACACACAGAGGTACTTGACACACATCGGTACCTGACACACGCGGTACCTAGCACGCGCGGTAGCTGATACACGCGGTACCCAACACACAGCGGTACCTGACACACACCGAACCTGACACACATCGCACCTACCACACGCCGTACCTGAAACACAGCGGTACCTCACACAAACGGTACCTGACCTACAGCGGCACCTGACACATGCGGTACCTGATACACGTGGTACCTAACACACAGCGGTACCTGACACACGCGGTACCCGACACACGTGGTGACTGACACACAGCGACAGTTCGGCCGACTGAATGAGACGCCTAGCACACGCACAGTTTAGATGCCTCGCACAGTCCCGGCTGCGCTCAGTCGGCCGACCATGAAGTGATCACGACGCCCGAGGCGTGTTGGTCATGCAGTCATGTGTTCGGATGCAAATGGTATCGGGCCCACGGCTGTGCACGACACGCGCTGGTGTAAGATGAACAAATAAAACAATGAAGAGCTGGCGGCTCATCGCAAGCAGTTGTCGACGAGCACGGGGTCCTGCTCCGGCCTGAACCACGGTGGGCGTGGCATTCAACAGCCGTCCCGTGTCTGACGTCACGTGTCTGACGTCACCAGCTCCACGTGCTGCCGACAATAAAATCGACGGCCTCGACATAAACGGCGCTCCAGACCATTAATGACGTAGCCCACCCAGCTGGACTTGCGCTCATGACACGCATCGGTGGTTGGGCCGGGTCAGCGGCATGCTGGCAACTAGGTCAGTCAGGACAATTCGGTCGGATCGGATCGGATTGTGGCTTTACGACGCCCTCAGCAGCTGAGGCCATACAGCGTCGCCTGCCTCTCACCCTGGCAGGAGGGGCGGGCACCGCGGGGAATCGAACCCCGTACCTCTGGCTTGCCAGACGCTCAGCTTAACCACTGAGCTACCGACGCCCCTCCAGGACAATTCGGTCGGATCCTCTTCCGTGAGTAGATGTCGAGCAGGCAGTGACGCTGTTTGGATGTAGGCACTGAACGAATGATTCACGTGATGCTCACTTGAGCAACTTCCCTGTGAATTTTTGCATATAATTGGCAACCGTCAATGAAATGTTCTACTGGGTGCTATTTGGTGGCAGATTTACCAACCGTAAGACGGTCCCGCTATAAACAGAAATGGAATGCTCTGCATGGATCTCAGCTATGGTTCAATGGTAGTAATCGTAGACTATACCTGCCTTCAGATGCAGGTAGCGTAGTCGGTTCCTATGAACTGAACATAGTTATGCTAATAATGCTATCGTTGCAATCATGACGTTTTCATAAACTCGCTGCTTAACTCGTCACTATTACGGAAGGTACCTAGTCACTAGTACGGAACGAGTGAAGACAGAAGCCTTATCGTGCAGCAAACCCACTTAGCGCGGTGGCGTTCTTACGCTACTATAAATAATGTAACCGAATTATCTGAGAGCCCGTTGAATGGTGGGTCACGGTGTCCGTGTAGATGGGCTGGACTCTTGGTTGGCAAGCTGTAGGGGCCTCCAGCATACCAACCAACACTCCAGCCAAAAGACTTCAATCGCTGAGGAACTCACTGTCGATGCTTCGGTTGCAGTATAACCAGAACAATATGCCAATGGCACGTTCTCCCAGCACAGCAACTATCATAACATGTATGCTTAGCTGTACTGGGTCAGGCCACCCATCTCACGGCATATATCGCCCCAGAGGCAGCTAGGAGGACTTGTGCCCAGTGCCGCTCCGTATGCATAGATGACGCTATGCAGGCTCGGTAATTAAGAAACACATCCTATTATTCCCAACATCGTCGCAGTTCACTCCGAGCAAACCAACTCAGTTTGTCACAGCCACACGCGCGTCAGCCAGTGCAACGAAGGTATGTAGGGAACGCCAGAACTTGTTATGTTCTCAACACCTGACAACACCGGATGGTAATGCCACAAGTCTAATGACATCTCCTGGGACGAGGGACACGAACGCTTCTCCCACCATCTCACGCGACAGACAGTTCTACTTCACTAGCTATTTCAGTCGTAGCCTCAGGAAACTTTTGAGGAAAGAAGGAGTTGAAACCCTCGCACGTCAATACGTAATGCAACGCCACATCCAAACGAATAACGTGGACGGCAAACGGAGACAAGAATAAGCGAATAATTGAACGGGGAGAGAATAGCTTATTATGACGAATGGTCAACAGCTCAACCTGGGTGCGAGGTTAGCTCAGGCGTTATTCTACAAATATCTGTAACTGGCTAACTTTAGACATTCGATGTGTGGAAGAGAATTACATCAAATATTGCTCCGAAGGTGTGCTCGTCTGCGCGAGCAGTAAACGAAGAGTAGCGGTGCAATATCGAACTAGGTATGACAATGTTATGGTTAGTACCAGGCGTCCAACACAGCTAATTCACAACACCGATCCACCGGCACGCCAAACATTTGAGATGGCAGTAAACATGATCAGCTATGGACATGGAGAAAAAATTGCGTAAATTTAACTCATGTCATTGTTCTGTTTAGCCTGTGTGACAAGTAACTGCGCAAAATGGTGAGTAATGCCCAAGTGCGTGGACTCCGTTGTCACCGCGCGGCATCAGCCACCTGCCGTGACTGAGTGGTTGGCGTTTCACCTGGCCAGACCCTTATCCCGGCATGGATCCATGCGGAGATCGGCCGTAAACAGCACCAACACAGATCAGTCAGCACTCCTATTTCGCAACATGTTTATACAGAAACAAGAAAAAGACTCAGCTATGTCATTCCTGGTGAGGAAATCTGAGTAAACTGACCCATGTGCTATTTCTATTCGGGAATACAAAATACGCCAACTTATTGCATGCTTTTATTTTGGCCACGTTTTTCGAACCGTGCGGATATTATTAGCTGTAACGGCAGAGAACGTGTGGGGGTTGCATCACAAATAGACTTTCTCAAACTCAACATTATCAAGCACATGCCGTTGCATGAAAGCAGACTATCCAAATTCGCTTGATGCTCAACAGTCTTGGCTTTCGCTTTTTGCTGCCCGTTGGAAAACGAGGAGCCCGTGCATTGCGGAACAGCATACCAGCCCGCATCTGAGTATTGCGGAACAGTCTGCATAGCTTTGGTGTTGGCTACTGGTGCGGACACAAGGTCCGGTGTGCATATATTTAAACTCACCTACACACGGTCTGGTCTCATGCTGTCTGGTCGCTGGAAACGACAGGGCGCATTGAGGCGAGATGAGTCATTGTGCAACCGGCAACGGTAATTAAATTGTTCGGCGACCATCATGGGTTTATTTGATCACATCGCTCGCAGTCAAGCTAAAACGGAATTTTTCCTCAGATACGTTCAGCACATTAGCAAATATCCGGTACGTAGAACAGGACCCCTAATAAGCACGTACGGAGTGATCAGCTGTCAATCCTCACGGATTATGGGTTTTCGCTAGGCTGTACAGCAAACACGGGCAACAGCAGAGGAAACACATGAGGCGAGCCTCTTGACGCCAATTATGCTACCGTTCGGCATCAGAAATGAAAGGGTGCAATGTATTCGTTGACCGAGTACATGGTTAAATATGCAAGCTTCAGACACAGCCGAAGTCTGAATTGCCTTCGACAAGATACTGTTCTGAGTAAGTCCCTACCACACGCCTATTACAATAGGCGCAAGGTGGGGACTCACTTCCCGGAGTACGCTAGACTGTTATTCACTCTACGATTGAAGTGCAATGCCAATTTGTTTACCTTCAACGGAGAGGAGGGATATTACTATATACACAAATAATTATTTGTGCAAGCCACACAAGCGGCATCACTGTCTCGACAAGGTAGCACACAGCATCACTCTAGTGGATGGCATTACGGCTAAATATTTCACTCTGTTTCTCTTAAAAGAGGCCCCTCCTCTCCTCTAAATGCAATAAATTAGCATTGCTCTTCAAACGTGAAGTGAATAACTAAAGAACTGCTGCGGAGGACAAACTGTCCCGTCCCCTACTCATGTTTTTTTTTGGTAGCTGCCTAACGAGCAGGGAGATCGCGCTCAAATCTGATGATTATTGACACTTGAATCGCGGACATGTTTGTGTTCGCATTATAGTCTGGGGATCCAAGGTCATCTAATTGGACGCGGCCAAAGTCAGGTCAGAGGTTTTTAGGTGTCATTTTTAGGATGTTTTTTTCGAGGGGTGTCCCGCTAACTCAGCTGGTTAGAGCGTCGCCACAGGCTGGGCGGGAGGGGCAGGTGACAACCGGCACGATAGGACTGGAGATGAGTTACTGGCTCGTGTCGGCACATCGATGGCAAGTTAGGCTCTCGATCAAAGTTCTGCCGCTGCACCAGAATTCCCAGATAGGGTGGTGGGCCGCGGTTCACGCTGCAATCACTGTTTAGCACAGGACCCTGGTGCACAAAACCGCCCCAGGGGAAATTCAGCTTCACGTCATAAGTGAGCAGTCGAAAATAGAGTTTCAACCGTACCTACGCGTTTGCAATATCCAAGTGTAGGTGTTGACCTACTCTAAGCTAACAATTTCGATTATTTTAGGTCAGGAAACGACGTCAAGGTTGGGCAAAAGCTAAGCTTTTGTTTCTCGGATTTTCTGGTCTAAAATCACAGCCAAAAGCTGAATCTGTGTGATGGAGTGCCTTATCGTCTGTGTATGCAAGGCGACGGAACGCTATCAGGTCAAATGACGGAGCGGTAACCCGAAATGTGTCCGGCATTTCTCCCGCGGAGATTACGAATGGTCGCAATGTCAACGGTCGTTATTTTAGCAACTAAGTGACACATCGTGCCTTTATTGCATTAGTTTTGACATGTCGTGTGCGTGCGTTTAATTTGCTTGCACGCTTCTAAAGTCGGTATACGAGCGCAGTAACGATCCAGCTGATTAGGGCTGGCCTAAGTTCATCCTTTTTCTGCAGACTATGGATATACGGGTGAGTTTGCAATGCTGCATTTGAATTCACCCCACCTTGCTGGACTTGAAATGTGCGAATTATAGAAATCAATAATGTATGGAAAATGCGCCTGTGCGTCAAGGTTCGATGAATTCAAATGCACAAAGCAATGCAAATGCAAATGCAAATCACATGCAATGTAAGCGCTTCTGTGCCTTGCACAAAGAATAGACACAGGTAGGGACTCGCCTAGAACGGTATCTTGTCAAAGGCAATTCATCCTTTGGCTGTATCTGAAACTTGCATATGTAGCCATGCACATGGCCAAGGAATCAATTACACATGTTCCTTTCTCCTGCCGAACGGTAGCATAATTGGCGTCAAGAGGCCGACCTCATGCTTTTCCAATGCTGTTTCCGGTGTTTTCTGTACAACCTGCCTAGCTAGGATCAAGAATCCAGGAGGACTGACAGCTGATCACTCCGTACGTGCCTAAAAACGGTCCTGCTCCACATTCTGAATGCTTGGTAAATGCTCAATGTATCTGAGGAAAAATCCCGCTTTAGCTTGACTGCGAGCGATGTGATTAACTAAATACATTTTGATCGCCCGGCAATTTAATTACCGTTGCCGGTTGCACAGTGACTCATCTCGCCTCAATGCGGTCTGCCGTTGCCGGCGATCAGACAGCGTGAGACCAGACTGTGTGTATGCGTGTGAATACATGCACACCAGACCTTGTGTCCGCACCAGTAGCTAACACCAGTGAGATGCAGACTGTTCCGCAATGCTCAAATGCGGGCTGGTATACTGTTCCGCAATGCACAGGCTGTGCGTTTTTCAACGGCGAGCAGAAAGCAAAACCGAAGACTGTTGAGCACCAAATTAATTCAGACAGTTCGCTTCCATGCCATTGTGAAACTTTCCATACCATTCCATTTTGAATGTGCGATAAATTTTCTGCATATATATATATATATATATATATATATATATGAAATATCTGAGCACCGTGCACTGCAGCGCATCTTTCGATTTCGGCTAGTATTTGTTTCATTGTTGTTGCTTCCTACGCATACTACGCGTAACCTAGATCTTGAAGGAACATATTGAGAATATAACATAGCATTTGCCAACCAATTATGCCACGTTTTACTCGGGAATGTCATTTGGTAATGAGTAGTAGTCAAAAACCGGAAAAAGTTACCCGGTAGTCGGCGGCATTCCGACTTTGTCATTTGAGACACGAATTGAAGAATCAATGGTAGAGACAATGTATCTATACCGCTTGATAGTTGACTGATAACGCTACGTGCCAGCGAAATCCCCGTTTCTCCATGTAGTCTCGACAAAAAAAAATCTGGCGTGCAAATCCTCTGGATGGCAGAAGTACGTGTGCGGTTTGACGGGGGCATTGTACGGGCTCACGGACTCATCAACCTGAGTTCACGAGTTAAAGGTGTCATCGGAAACATTCACTAACGCTTTGCAAGCCAGTCTAAGGAAGGGTGCTTGCTTATTAAAGTGAACATGCTTTCCGACGTACACAACGTTGACATCGTGACATATTGATATATTGACATATTGACATATTGGCATATTGACATATTTACATATTGAGATATTTACGAATTGACATTGAAATATTTGTATATTTACTTATTGACGTGTTAACGTATTGGCATATCGACCCTCCTCGGCACACCTGTGAGCCCCAACCGCTCCCATGAAACACGCCAGCGGCACGCCCGCACCCGGGCGCCGCCCTCGACACACCGCTGGCGGCTGGGCGCCCTCGACACGCCGCTGGCGGCTGGGCGCCCTCGACACGCCGCTGGCGGCTGGGCGCCCTCGACACGCGGCTGGCGGCTGGGCGCCCTCGACACGCCGCTGGCGGCTGGGCGCCCTCGACACGCCGCTGGCGGCTGGGCGCCCTCGACACGCCGCTGGCGGCTGGGCGCCCTCGACACGCCGCTGGCGGCTGGGCGCCCTCGACACGCGGCTGGCGGCTGGGCGCCCTCGACACGCCGCTGGCGGCTGGGCGCCCTCGACACGCCGCTGGCGGCTGGGCGCCCTCGACACGCGGCTGGCGGCTGGGCGCCCTCGACACGCCGCTGGCGGCTGGGCGCCCTCGACACGCCGCTGGCGGCTGGCCGCTGGCGGCTGGCCGCTGGCGGCTGGGCGCCCTCGACACGCCGCTGGCGGCTGGGCGCCCTCGACACGCCGCTGGCGGCTGGGCGCCCTCGACACACCGCTGGCGGCTGGGCGCCCTCGACACGCCGCTGGCGGCTGGGCGCCCCGACAGCGCTGGCGGCTGGGGCCCTCGACACGCCGCTGGCGGCTGGGCGCCCTCGACACCCGCGCGGCCCGACACGCCGCTGGCGGCTGGGCGCCCTCGACACGCCGCTGGCGGCTGGGCGCCCTCGACACGCCGCTGGCGGCTGGGCGCCCTCGACACGCCGCTGGCGGCTGGGCGCCCTCGACACGCCGCTGGCGGCTGGGCGCCCTCGACACGCCGCTGGCGGCTGGGCGCCCTCGACACGCCGCTGGCGGCTGGGTGCCCTCGACACGCCGCTGGCGGCTGGGCGCCCTCGACACGCCGCTGGCGGCTGGGCGCCCTCGACACGCCGCGGGCGGCTGGGCGCCCTCGACACGCCGCTGGCGGCTGGGCGCCCTCGACACGCCGCTGGCGGCTGGGCGCCCTCGACACGCCTGGCGGCTGGGCGCCCTCGACACGCCGCTGGCGGCCGGCCGATCCCGGCGATTGCTTCACACTTACGTCGGCGGCGCCAGCGCCGATGCGATTGCCTCGGCAGCGCGTACTCCCAGCAGACGACCGCCGCTCACCGTCTGACGCGCAGCCACAGAATGCACGAGACGCGACGTCCAACGGGAGCGCGCCCGATTGGAAACGGCTTACCGGACGCGGCAACGACCGCCGCGCGGCGGTGCGAACGCATTTTGATGTGCGATCGGCCGCCGGCTGTGCATGGTGCAGATCTCGGCAGCGTCGAGACGAGGCCGCGGAGGAGCCAGAGCCATTACGGCGTGGACTCCGGCGTGGGCTCCGGTGGGCTCGTCATCAGCAGGCGAGCCTGAAGTTTTTCTTGCTGTTTTGCGTGCCTGAAGTTTTGCTTGCTGTTTCGCGTTGGTGAAATTTTGTTTGCTGTTTGGTGTGCATGAAGTTGCCATTGCTCTTTTGCTTGCGCGAGTTCCCTTAGTGTTCAGTGGAATCGTTAGGAATTCGTGCATGGCGATTGGCCTCTCCTTTCGACTCATCTAATATAATTTTAATGGATTGATTATTTATATTAAGGTTTTTATTCTGAAGGAAAAGTATATCTATTAACACGCGCCCTGAAGGAGGGGGGGGGGCGAAATCCGCCCACCCCTCGGATTTTTCGTAGATAACTCCAAATTTTATCGGCCGATATACGCCATTCTTCGTGTACCTACTAATAAATGACCAGCGCGTTGCTTAACCCGGCCGTCTTTCTGGTCAAATCCTCCCACCCCGTCTGGGGGGGGGGGGGGGGGGGTTGAAGACCCCTCTAAAATCCAAACTAAGCATCGCACGAAAACGAAAGAGGTGTCATCGGAAAGCGCTCGGCGAGTAGGGTCCGAGTCCACCCTCCAAAACAATTTTACCCAAAAGTGACGTCACCAGGTGGGCTAGATTTTTACGACTTTTCACGACTCACATTATGTTTTCGACTCTGGGGAGTTGAAAGGCTAACTTTTTGACTAACACTGGAGTTGACAGGTTAACACACGCCCTGGAGGGGGATGGCGAAATCCGCCATCCCCTCCGATGTTTCTTACATAACTCCATATTGTACAGGCCGATATACGCCAAGTTTTTGCGTACCTGCTTAGAAATGACCGGCGCATTGCTTAAAGCAACCAAAAGTGAAAATCGACCGAAACGTTTTTTAGTTAGGGATCGCTAAAGTAAAAGCAATTCGCAGCGCCAGACCACAAAAATCGGCGCTGATGCGCTTCCCGTATTTTGGCAAAAGGGAAGTGTTCTTGACAACACTCGCCACTTGTTTGATGTAAATTGTTATGCTATATAATTTTAGACAGGCTATTGGAAGAGACAGGCTATTGGAACCAAACTTGGTCAACTGGAATCGTGTCATAAATGCAAATGACTGTCGTGCGATTGATGTCACTTTACATGTTACTCCCTACACATCCCGAAATATACTATTTGTCACTGTGTGCCTAAGCATTTTCATACTTTATTCATGTACTTCACTCCTTTCTTCGCGAAGCCGGTTGTGCCGAGCCGCCCAACGGACAGTCGGGTGGGCAGCCCGGTTCCGGTGACTGGAGCAGGTGATGACCTGCTAAAGTGCTCCTACATGGGTGTCATTGTAGCCATAAGTAAAAGGAGATAATTTTGTAATTTTAACCTCATTTGACCTTGAAAATATTGGCCCAAGCTCGCGAAATTTACATACAATACAGGTAACCATCATGCCTATCCACTCTCTGAATTTCGTTGCTTTAGTCTGAATAGGAGCCGAGATCTTACGGGGGGCAAAATCCGCCACTCTACAGTGCGCGTAATGTTCAGAGGCCCTCAAGGGCGCGTGTTATGGTTAATATGTTGCACTGGGCTTTTCTTGCATCATATTGTGTATTCATCTAATTATACATTAGGATAAAAATATGTGCTGCCTTTCAACGAATGTGGTTCATTCGAGTGCACCCAGATAGCCTGGACAATCAGAGCGTTGATAAAGTGCTGGCATCGTACTGGCATCGTACTGTCAGAGCACTGACAGGGTACTGCCAGAGTACTGGGAGAGTATTGGCACAGTACTGGGAGCCCGCTAACAACTGCACCGAGCATTACATTGCATACATAATTTGCATTACCAAAGTACTGGCAGAGTATTGGTAGAGTGCAGTCAGGTGACTGACAGAGTACCGGAACAGAGTACTGACACAATATTAGCAGAGAGCTTGTAGAGTACTGGCAGCCCGCTAACAACTGCACACGAACATTTCATTGTTGTTCTCAGAGGCCACCACCCAGCCTCGGTATAACCGAGATCGATGCCCTGCCGGATGAGCCATTCACGGGGCAGCGGCCCTTGCAACAATTGCTCGACAACGTCGGACCTACCGCCAAGCAGTTACACCGCCGCGCGATTACACCGCCGCCCAGTTACACCGCCTCTCAGTTACACTGCCGCCCAGTTACACCGCCTCTCAGTTACACCGTCGCCCAGTTACACCGCCTCTCAGTTACACCGCCTCTCAGTTGCACCGTCGCCCAGTTACACCGCCTCTCAGTTGCACCGTCGCCCAGTTACACCGCCTCTCAGTTACACCGCCGCCCAGTTACACCGCCGCTCAGTTACATCCCCTCTCAGTTACACCCCCTCTCAGTTACACCGCCGCCCAGTTACACCGCCGCCCAGTTACACCGCCTATCAGTTACACCGCCGCTCAGTTACACCGCCTCTCAGTTACACTGCCTCTCAGTTACACCGTCTCTCAGTTACACCGCCGCCCAGTTACACCGCCGCCCAGTTACACCGCCGCTCAGTTACACCGCCTCTCAGTTACACCGCCGCCCAGTTACACCGCCTCTCAGTTACACCGCCGCCCAGTTACACCGCCGCCCAGTTACACCGCCTCTCAGTTACACTGACGCCCAGTTACACCGCCTCTCAGTTACACCGCCGCCCAGTTACACCCTCACCGCCTCTCAGTTACACCGCCGCTCAGTTACACCGCCTCTCCAGTTACACTGCCTCTCAGTTACACCGCCGCCCAGTTACACCGCCCCCTTCACCGCCGCCCAGTTACACCGCCGCCCAGTTACACCGCCGCCCAGTTACACCGCCGCCCAGTTACACCGCCTCTCAGTTACACCGCCGCCCAGTTACACCGCCGCCCAGTTACACCGCCTCTCAGTTACACCGCCGCCCAGTTACACCGCCTCTCAGTTACACCGCCGCTCAGTTACACCGCCTCTCAGTTACACTGCCTCTCAGTTACAACGTCTCTCAGTTACACCGCCGCCCAGTTACACCGCCGCCCAGTTACACCGCCGCCCAGTTACACCGCCTCTCAGTTACACCGCCGCCCAGTTACACCGCCTCTCCAGTTACCCCTCTACCGCCGCCCAGTTACACCCGCCCGTTACACGCCGTCGGCCGGCCCCCCTTACACCGCCTCTCAGTTACACTGCCTCCGTACAACGCCTCTCAGTTACACCGCCGTTACCGGCCGTGCGGCGCGGACGGCGCGCCACCGTTTGCCGAGATGCGCCACAGTTGGGCGCCGGCTGACCACTCGGCGGCGGCCGGCCGGCGATTCTCGCGCCTAATCAGCCGGCACGTGACCGGCGCGCCTGATTGCCGCTCATTAGCGTGCGGCGCGCCAAGTGCCGGATCCATCATTTGCCGGCCGGGCCGTTACTCGTGATTGGCGCCATTTCTGGCCGCGTCGGCCGCCGGCGGGCGGCGCCGGACAGAGGCGAATTGCCCGGTCGCGGTCAGTTCGCGCTCGTGGCGCCAGCCGCACGAGGCGTGAACCACCGCAAGAGGGCACGGCAGCTTACGGCAAGTGCCGCGTGTCATGTCTATTCCCGACTCACAACTGAGCGATGGGACAGCTGGTTATATGGACCGAGTCCGTGCTTAATGTGCTGAGGCACTCTCGCGGAAAGTGCAGCCACATTCAACGCACGGCACCACTACGCACACATATGGTAGGCTTCAGCTATCAATGCAAAAACCAGACTGTCATTGAACTCGCTGCAATGGGCAATGCGACGCCGCATGCCGCGTGCAACGAGGTCTGCCATAAGTCACTCCTGCCGGCCGACTGCACAACATCGACCGGCCGGTGTGCTGAGGTTCGAAGCAACGACCCACCTTCCGCTCGGCGTGACTCGGCCGCTGCCTGACTTTGATAGCTCCAAATGGACTAAGTAAACTCTCGACTACCAGCCTTGTGGACGGGAATAGTCCCATCAAGATATCAAAGCACACGTCGCACGGTGTGACACATCCTACACACGCATCGCGGCACACCTGGGCAAGCCGAATCACGTGACTTTGCGCACCACGGCGCACGGGACCACGTTGAGCACACTTGCTGTCTTAGCGTACTTGCTAGCTGTAATGATGCCGGCGAAGGGTCAGTGCATTACACGGATGCCGGCATAACGCGAACGAGCAGTCCTCCACTATGTCAACGCAGGTGCAGACATCGACAGGGCCGATCAATCGATCGGCTCGGCGCCAGGACGCGCGTCTCTGACGCCCGTCACCGCACCGCCGGCCACGTGACCCACCTGGTCTGGATGACGTAGTGCTGGATGGGCCGGTTCTCGGCGCGGAAGCTGGGCGCCCAGCTGATCACCACTCGTCGCGCGTGGTGTTTGATGACCATCGGCCGTCCCGGCCGGCTGGGCACGTCTGCGGCGCCGACACAGAGCGGTACTTAACAGAGGGACGCCTGACGTCACGGGCAGAGTGTGACGCTTAGCAGAGGGGCGCTTAACAGAGCGGCCGTCACGGGCAGTGTGGCGCTTAACAGAGCGGCCGTCACGGGCATGGTGTGGCGCTTAGCAGAGCGGCTGTCACGGCAGAGTGTGACGCTTAACAGAGCGGCGCTTAACAGAGCGGCCGTCACGGGCAGTGTGGCGGTTAACAGAGCGGCCGTCACGGACAGTGTGACGCTTAACAGAGCGGCCGTCACGGACAGTGTGGCGGTCGGTAATGCTCTGCTTTTATGCTTAAGCAGAACCCGACCAAGTAAATCGCTGGCACTTGGCGAGGTGCCAGAACAGCATGCCATCGAATTATGTGGTGTCATACGTGGTGTGATGTCATACGTGGTGTGGTGTCATACGTGGTGTGATGTCATACGTGGTGTGGTGTCATACGTGGTGTGGTGTCATACGTGGTGTGGTGTCATACGTGGTGTGGTGTCATACGTGGTGTGATGTCATACGTGGTGTGGTGTCATACGTGGTGTGGTGTCATACGTGGTGTGGTGTCATACGTGGTGTGGTGTCATACGTGGTGTGGTGTCATACGTGGTGTGGTGTCATACGTGGTGTGGTGTCATACGTGGTGTGGTGTCATTCGTGGTGGTGCCATCGTGTGGTGCCATCATGTGTGGTGTCATACGTGGTGTGGTGTCATACGTGGTGTGGTGTCATACGTGGTGTGGTGTCATACGTGGTGTGATGTCATACGTGGTGTGGTGTCATACGTGGTGTGGTGTCATACGTGGTGTGGTGTCATACGTGGTGTGGTGTCATACGTGGTGTGGTGTCATACGTGGTGTGGTGTCATACGTGGTGTGGTGTCATACGTGGTGTGGTGTCATACGTGGTGTGGTGTCATACGTGGTGTGGTGTCATACGTGGTGTGGTGTCATTCGTGGTGTGGTGTCATTCGTGGTGTGGTGTCATTCGTGGTGTGGTGCCATCGAATTGTGTGGTCTCATTCGTGGTGTGGTGCCACCGAATTGTGTGGTGTCATACGTGGTGTGGTGCCATCGAATTGTGTGGTCTTATTCGTGGTGTGGTGCCACCGAATTGTGTGGTGTCATACGTGGTGTGGTGCCATCGAATTGTGTGGTCTTATTCGTGGTGTGGTGCCACCGAATTGTGTGGTGTCATCGGTGGGGCCGTGCCATCGCATCGTGTGGTGTTATCTGTGGCATGGTGCCATTTAATTATGTGGTGTCATACGTGGTGCGGTGCCATCGAATTGTGTGGTCTCATTCGTGGTGTGGTGCCACCAAATTGTGTGGTGTCATGCGTTGTTGTCATTGAATGAATGTGTCGTGCCATGATTAGAATAGTAAAGTGATGATAGATGATAAACCAATCACTCAACAGGAAGACATAATTGTTTGAAGCCGAAGTATGAAGATGTTACCCAAACGAACGGTGAAGATATTCGGATCTGTTTTTGCATTAATACTCATGCAATTGTTTCATTTGTGGCTTCATTTCATTACTTCTGCATTTCGACTGATCAGTCTTCCGACAACCGAACGTTGTCGGAGATCACATCACTTGCGAACTTATATCTGTCGGGTATGCGCGCATTCGAAATAGTGCAACGCATCCGTCGCCGGACAATCAATTGTACCATTCGGATATTAGACATTTAACTTTATCTGGTGACAGATAGCTTCAGTTTATGACATGCAAGACTGCGTTGTAGGCCATCAAATCTGGCTAATAGTGCCGCGCAATACGCGCGACCACAGGGATGAAGCTGTTTGCCAGACATGCAACCGTTACCAGCAATTTCGAGTGGTAAAATGTTGACATAGCCGGTTGTTGGTCTACATTTTTTATTACTGTCGGACCTTGCGTGGAAGGTGCAGCATAGTTGTCACAGCATGTTCACTTGCTATACCGAGAGGACGCCCTTTGCTCCGCAGGGGCATGCAGAAAAAGAACGCTTCGTGTCACCAGAGGCGCATGTTCTACATGACATGCTCTACGTAGCATCTTCAGCATGACATATTCTATAACGCATGCTTCCTGGAAGAAATAGGGATTAAAGAGTGTTTGCCTACATCGTGTTTTAGGTCCGATTTGCGAAGTTGATAATACATGAAAATGATACTGCGAACCACTTGCATTTAATTCACAGTTAGAGCTGTGGTGGCAGTGGATTGTACTTCGAAAATATTCCGTCTTAGAAATGCGAGTCATGACAATGGTAAAGTAATTGAGTACAGCTGGTTCTTAAGGTACATGACAACACGAGAATGCTTTGATATACAGAGATGCTGTAATGTGTAGCCTGTATTATTTCGAAAAAAGGAGATGGATGTACAATTATGGTAGGTTATCAAACTATAGGTGATAAGTGTACCGGCATATTGCGTGATAAAAGATCATAACATCCGGAACGAAACATCGCTTATGGTTGTGGAATTGAAGTGTGCACAAGTGCACAACCATGCACAATATGAGTGGCTTCAATGTCAATCCACGCACAGTTTGGCAGAGCTTCTGGCACCTACAAATGAGTCAAGGTTGCCGATGCCAAATTCGTACTGAAGTGTGCCTGATAACAAAGGAAAAGGCTTCCAAATGCCACGAGAGGACCCTGCCACCAAAACAATGAACTGCTAATTAATGTGAGCAAATTCACAGCCTGATCATTTATCCAATAAGCATCAATAAAGCCTGAGCGCCTTCACCCAGGTGTCTTTTGGACCGGGGCCACGCACGTGATCTCGCGTGTTTGCACGACACAGAGCGTTGAAGCGCTAACGGACCTTTCTTCCGAAACTTAAGCAAACGTCATGCATGGCCAATGAAGCTAAACACCCCTGCTTCGGGAGTGACGAGTTTCCACGCTGCTGCCGTTTCAGAGTGAAAGAAAGGAAAAGAGGGCAAAACATAAATATCCGCCACCATAACTCCAACTGTAACGTAATACAAATGGTTCACAGGAGCTTCCTCGCCAGATAGACCTACAAAGACACGATTCAAACAAACACGCTCATTGATGGCTATTTCCTCCAGAAAACAAGCGAAAAGTACTATATACATTTATATATATATATACATTTACGCATATATATTTATATATATATATATATATATATATATATATATATATATATATATATACATTTACGCATATATATTTCTATATATATATATATATATACATATATATACATATAAGAAATTGGTGACAATATGCAGCATCTACAAGTCTCACCGAACACTACCAGGCGGACGAGTCTGTTGTCGGTGAGCTGGTTGTTGACTGAGCAGCTGTAGGTGCCAGTGTCGGCAGCCTGGGCGGGCGAGATCAGCAGTGCCCAGGTGGCACGGTCCAGTGCCAGTCTTCGCTTGTCGCCCAGTATAGCCACCTTCTGGTCGTAGTAGACAGCCAGCTCGCCCTGCAGGGTGTCAAACCGTACACTTACTGTCTGGAATCACATTTACTCACTACAGTGCATCAAGTGGGGTGTTTACTCACCACAGTACACAAATCGGTACAGCTAATTTATGCAGCACTCCAAGTAGCACAAGTTTTTCCTGGAATACACCAAGTGTTAAGGTTACTCACTGCAGTACACCAAGAGGTATAATCACTCCCTGCAGTACAACAAGTGGTAAAAAAACTCCCTGAGATAAACGAGCAGTACACTGACTTAATGCGGTTGACCAGATAGTGCGATTAAGCCCCAGGAGAACACTGGACGTTACAAGCCGCCTACTTGGCCACGAATAAGAGAGACAAACGGCACCTCTTATCAGCCATAAAGGCCCAAACTTATCGACCGGATTATAATAATTACATCGCTGAATCAAATAAATAACCGTTCGATTACACAATCGAGACCGCACGTACACCGGCATCACCAGTTTTAGCATTTAGTATTGATCAGTGAAGTCTTGATGGTTCACCAAGGTCATACCGCATCGCGTGATATCTGGCGACCGCAGCTGTGGAAGAAAGGCCTAGTGTTCTGACCTTTACAGAGCACCAACTACCACACATATACCAAGCACTGCAACTCTGGTAATTCAGCTCCGACCGGGTGTGGAGCGGTGCAGGGATGCAGCCGACGATGCAGTCGAGCGACGACGTGGTGTACTTCATTACTGACACCGCTCGGACGGGATCGTGCCGGCCGGAAGGCACACCGTGTCGTCTGGTCAGGCAGCGGGTCAGGCAGCGGGTCAGGCAGCGGGTCAGGCAGCGGGTCAGGCAGCGGGTCAGGCAGCGGGTCAGGCAGCGGGTCAGGCAGCGGGTCAGGCAGCGGGTCAGGCAGCGGGTCAGTGGCGGAGGATCAGTGGCGGAAGATCAGTGGTGGAGGGTCAGTGGCGGAGGGTCAGTGGTGGCTGGCCAAGGGGCTGGGTCAATGGTGGTGGACCAGTGGGCTGGGTCAGTGGTGGTGGACCAGTGGGCGGGCCAGTGGTGGCTGACTAGGGATGGACCAGTGGTGGTGGGCCAGGGGCGGGGCAGTGGTGGCTGACTAGGGATGGGCCAGTGGTGGCTGACTAGGGATGGGTCAGTGGTGGCTGGCCAGGCGGCGGACCAGTGGCATCTGTTCATAGGCAGAAAGGCACGGTCTCACTGCCTCAATACAGCCAGTTTTGTACTTATATACACCTAAAGTGATACTTTCACCATCGACTTCATGCATTGTGTCAGCGATGTTTTCATCCCCTCAAACAGAATGAGCAGAAGTCGAGCTGTGGGCGAACGGGGTGGACGTAGCATGTCATCAGGTTCCGTTGCTACCATCCACCATGCTGAGTGGTTGCACACTGGAAAGCCTTAGCACAGTACTGGTCGGCTCTACGGGTTATGCGCGCTTGTGTGATTCCAGTGACGAAGCATGTTCAGAGGCGATGCATGCGTGATGTTGGTTGGCTGGCTGGTGGGGTTTAATGGTGCTGCATATACGATGGAGCAATTCACCATTCTGTGCCAAACCACCGGGACGCTGGATACTCTGTAACTGGGAACTATTCAGCACCAGTTCGCAGTCAGAAAATCTTCAAAGGAGGGAAGCCCGCTGTCCACCGCTGTCCACTGCCCATTACAGCGGTGGACAGCGGAGTGAGTGATATGTGGGTGTGGCCGGGCGATTGAATCAGCAGGTGGGAAGAGCGGATGATCCGCTGCATGGCCAGTCCATTGCGTCGACCGGTGGGCGAAATGGGCGATATATCGTGCGGCCGGTCCAGTGCATCGGTAGGTGGGAGAAGTGAGGCGATACGTCGTGTAGCCAGCCAATTGCGTGAGTGGGTGGGAGGAGTGGGTGTGGTCAGTACATTGCATCAGTAAGTGGGAGGAGCGGGTCAGTCCATTTTATCAGTGGGCGGGAAGGGTGGGTGTGGTCAGTCCATTGCATCGGTAAGTGGGATGAGTGGGCTAGTCCATTTTATCAGTGGGTGGCAAGGGTGGGTGTGGTCAGTCCATTGCTTCAGTAAGTGGAAGGAGCGGGTCAGTCCATTCTATCAGTGGGCGGGAAGGGTGGGTGTGCTCGGTTCATTGCATCAGTAAGTGGAAGGAGCGGGTCAGTCCATTCTATCAGTGGGCGGGAATGGTGGGTGTGGTCGGTCCATAACTTCAGTAGGTGGGAAGAGTCGGGTGCTATGTCGTGTGTCCAGTCAATTGGAGCTTCGGGTGAGCAGTGAGGTGATGCGCCGTGTGACAGGTCCATTGTATCAATAGTTGGGTGGCGTCAGGTGACATACTAGTGCGATTAGTCGTCTACAACCTGGGGTGGTCGTGCGTGCCATTCCTTTTCGGTACAACGGCAGTAGAACAATATGAACTTGATGTGTCGGTGCAACAGCAGGAAAATAATATTAAGCCAGCAGAGTTCAGCAAAGGCGGGGCACAGCAACCTTGCAGCCTGACGAGATATAACGTCAAAGCACATTGTTTACTTCGCAAGGCCGCTGGAGTTGAAATTTGCACGACTCATGTAGCGTCCCGACATAAATTAGCATTAGCCGACTCATTTGCCGGTCTGGCGGGACAAGGCAATGGTTCGGAGCCGAACACAAGAACGCAAACGACACTGTTTATTCACGACACTACACACATAAACAAGCTGTGAAATGTAAGATACAGAAAACCGAATCGACAACTCACAACGCGCTGAAAACATACGCGAGACAACAAGACGCTGAAAACGCAATTCGCAGCACGGCATGGCGCGGAGAATGCGAAGTTTCGCCGGGGATGCTCGGGTCCTGATTGCCACGTTCACCTGTCACAACTAAATTGCATGGAATACCACGAAGTAGACAAAGACAGAGAGAGAGAGAGAGAGAGAGAGAGAGAGAGAGAGAGAGAGAGAGAGAGAGAGAGAGAGAGAGAGAGAGAGAGAGAGAGAGAGAGAGAGAGAGAGAGAGAGAGAGAGAGAGAGAGAGAGAGAGAGAGAGAGAGAGAGAGAGAGAGAGAGAGAGAGAGAGAGAGAGAGAGAGAGAGGGGGGAGAGAGAGAGAGAGAGAGAGAGAGAGAAAGAGAGAGAGAGAGAGAGAGAGGGAGAGAGAGAGAGGGAGAGAGCAGAGGTGGCGAGGGGTGGAGGGGACACCAATCTTTTATATATGGTTGGCAGTCATACGTTTCCATTGTTTTGGAACACCCCATAATCTCGAATGAAAACATAACCGAACGTTTTGCAACAGCATAGCAAATCCAATAAACCTGGATTTAGAGCCGAATATATAATTCCAAGAGAACTGATGAGCGATAGCAAACCACTCGAATACGCTCATAGCGAACTTGCAATTCGACTTATATATATTTGCGATGTCGATAGCGAGTAGTGGGGACTACAACGAACACATAATTAAAATGAAACTGTGTACCTTATGTACCAAGGGTACCGGAAAATGGGAGGTGGTATATTGCCCATAAAATATACGGGTGCGATCTGCGTGACAAATTCCTAAGTGAGCGTGGCTAATTTATGTGAGTAGAGCAGCACCTTCCGACCGACCTCAGGTAAAAACAATGACGCCAAAAATACGATCCTCCGTATACAAGTGGTGCATGGTATATTTATCCGTGCTTATTCATCTTCAGCAATTTGCTGTTGGTGCTTCTTAGTGACGCTATATTGCAAGACAATCTCTTTCCCCAGTGAATTTAGATCAATATCCCAGATGTTCACTCCATGTGCAGGGCCAGGGTTATTGCTGCCATTTCTGTTCCGTTCAGCTGTTTACCTCTACTGAATGCTTGCATGCTGGTGGGACGTCAGCTGACCCTCCGGACAGTGCCCTGGCGCTCCTGACACCGTTACCAGTGGAGGGCCATACTTGTCCGCCTGCACTGTATCCTGGCGCTCCTGACACCGTTACCAGTGGAGGGCCATAATTGTCCGCCTGCACTGTATCCTGACGGTCCTAGCACCATCACCAGTGGAGGGCCATAATTGTCCGCCTGCACTGTACCCTGACGCTCCCAGAACCATCACCAGTGGAGGGCCATAATTGTCTGCCTGCACTGTATCCTGACGGTCCTGGCACCATCACCAGTGGAGGGCCATAATTGTCTGCCTGCACCGTATCCTGACGGTCCTGGCACCATCACCAGTGGAGGGCCATAATTGTCTGCCTGCACCGTACCCTGACGCTCCCAGAACCATCACCAGTGGAGGGCCATAATTGTCGCTGCCCGTATCTGACGCCTGGCACCATCACCAGTGGAGGGCCATAATTGTCCGCCTGCACGTACCCTGACGCTCCTAGACCATCACCAGTGGAGGGCCATAATTGTCCGCCTGCACCGTATCCTGACGCTCCTGGCACCATCACCAGTGGAGGGCCATAATTGTCTGCTGCACATCCTGACGTCCTGGCACCATCACCAGTGGAGGGCCATAATTGTCTGCCTGCACCGTACCCTGACGGTCCTGGCACCATCACCAGTGGAGGGCCATAATTGTCTGCCTGCACCGTACCCTGACGCTCCTGGCACCATCACCAGTGGAGGGCCATAATTGTCCGCCTGTTCCGTATCCTGCCTGTCACCACCGGTGGAGGGCACTAACTAGCCGCCCGTACCCATACCAGTGCACTAACCACCGTACCCTGACGCTCCTGGCACCATCACCAGTGGAGGGCCATAATTGTCCGCCTGTTCCGTATCCTGGCGCCCATAGGTCACCACCGGTGGAGGGCACTAACTAGCCGTCTGTACCGTACCCTGAAGCTCCTGGCACCATCGCCAGTGGAGTGCCATAATGGCTCCTTGGCTCCATACCAGTGACCACTAACCACTAACCTTGGCTCCATCACCAGTGACAGCCGCTGACAGCCAGTGACAGACGTCTGCTGAGATATTCCCATTCCAGGTGTCACAAAGGATGTGATGTCAATACAAGATGCGCTGAATATAGAGCTGATCCGTGCCAGACTAAGACAGCCGAGCAGTGAACACAGTGAAGCACGGATGACGAGAATGGAGCCGGGAGACAATATGGTATTAGTTACCAGAAAATGCTGCCAGAGGACACGGCCAGGGAACGCAAATGCCACCGGGAACCAAAGAAAATGTACGCGAAACCATGGAAAGGAAACCAGAAGAGTGGAATACAAGACCGGTCAGGCGAACGAGAAAATGGAGCGGAGGAATCAGACCGGCGAATGGAACCAGGGAATGGGACTGGGGAGTGAAATGATAATGGGACCGGCGGACGAAAGGAGGGAACGAATTCGGGGAACAGCACCGGAGAGCCGGGTGTGGAATGGGCCGATGAACGAGACCAGGGAACAGAATCGGAAAACCGGGTGCAGAACGGGTTCCTCGGGGCCATACAGTGGTACTAGGGAACAGGGCTAAGGAACAGGAATTGGAACGAGGCTGGGAAAGGATGGAACGACGTGAGAAAACGAGGCCGGGGAGCTGAACCGGTAAAGGGGACCAGCGAGCTTAGCTGGTGAAGTACAGTGAGCGGGGGTTGGGAAAAAGCCCGGAGAGAATTTAATTACCGGAATACCATAAACTTGGTATACCAGACAATTTAACCTGGAGAATAAATTTGGTATTACGCCCTGCAAGCTTTCTGCACTAAGATATGCTTCCCACTGTCCCCTTCAACGTTACCCATTGGTAACGTTGAAGAGGCAGGAGTACCTGTGGAAGGAGTAATACTGATGATAATGAATTAGGAGATGTCATATGAGAATAGCCAACGTGATAAACAAAAAACATAAAAATAAAACAAAATAACATCTAAAATACACATTCTCGATGATGTGTTTCAGTAACAATGTCGCATTCTGAAGGTGGCACCGCTTCTGAGCCACTTCCGCCCAGCCGACGAAGCTGTCGCAGCAGACCGGAGCCGGTACCGGGTATCGGTATGACGATACTGCATGGCCTTTTCAAAAATGTACATTCCCAAAACTGTTGACCTGTTAGCCATGACAAAATATTCACATTCTGCTAGTATTGAGATAGACAATTCATAAAGATGGAAGTTTGATATGCGAGACATCAAACATGCACAATACTCCTGTGCATAGTTGACACCTTGATGTCGGAAATGTATTCTGAACAGCACTGACAATTCGTCCATGCGACAACGATGGCCACACAGTCGAATCGCAAGATCGCTCGTACCGCTTGTCAGGAATTCGGACCGGTGTTTTACAGCGTCGCTGCCAGTTCAACACCCATCGCATCACTTATGCGGATCCGATCCGATGTCTGATAGTGCACAAGTCGCAAGTGACTGAGATGTGAAGATAAGGTGCGTGCATGCGACGTGTGAGTGCTGTAATGTCAGCAATGCTCCTGGCCGGACCTCTTCACTGGTACAGTGTGAGTCGCATGCACAGTCTGATGCAAAGCGCATCGCAGTGATGGTGAAATGTCGAATACTAGACAAGTACAGGCTTTACATCAATGTGCGTTTTCCACATAAATAGACATGTGCGCTGGTCATACCGACAGCTTATATGTATGCAATATAATCAGTTTCCTCGTCTCGGGAGAGTCATTTTACAGCCCCCTTTCCGCGGGTAGTGGAAAAATGGCGCGCGGCTGGGGGCATCGCGCCGAAATGTGGCACACCTTTTCGCACTTCAGTTTGGCATGTGTGAAAATGTTGATGCAAGCTAAACTATGGTTAACGAGTTAGCCAAGGCCAAGTGGGGTCACCTCCAAGAACGTTCTACCAGTCGTCACACTTTAACGGATAAATATCCTTGAACGAACCTTTCTGCGTTTGCTTTTCTAAACGGATGCCCAAAAAATGCACCAGAAGAATATTCGATGCTTTCGTTTTCGATTAATTATTAATTTTCCATTGGTGTTAAATCGAAGATTCTGGCTAAAATAAGCACTTTTTGTGAAGGTAAGCAATGATTATCGGTGCGCTACACCTGAAAAAAATGCAAGAAAATTGGAAATTCAACATTTTGAAAATTGGGGAGTGAAAAATTAAAAACATTGGTTTTTGTGTGTGAAAACCTTTCCGGGCCATGGCTAATTTCAGCTTCCTTTTCTGATTTCAAGTAATTTTAGTTTCAAAATATCCCCAAAATGAACTCCCCAGGCCAAAAACATGATACCCGCTGTGATCTCATTGACCGCTCTCGTGACGCCACGTTTTGGGTAATCAAACTGTGGGGTGATTTCGGGCCCTAGTCATCGAGCACTTTCCGATCACACCACCTTCGTTTTCGTGCAACGCTTAGTTTTGAGATGAGAGGAGGCTTAACAGTACCCCTCCCCGAGATGGGGTGTGGGGATCCTTGCGGAAAGACGGTTCGGGTTAACAGGGTAATAACAATATACATATACAGATCAAACATAGCGTATTAGAATGATGGTAACAAGGAGAATGCAGTTGTGGTTAAATATCGGCTACATATATTTGGTGGAAATGAATCTCATTCAAAAGTTGACGTACTAAAGCTTATACTTGTTTTCTTAGATTGGCTTAGACTACTGCTTCTGTTGGGCATGTTTATCACGCGATGTGCGATGAACTTTCCCTAGAGCAGTAGTGTGCCGCAATAGCAGGGATAGAAGAGCGATTCCACCCTTCCCACCATTACACCCCCCTCCCCCACACGCTACCATCGCACGAACTGAGAGGGCTGGTGATACCAATCCAAGACACCATTGCACCAAAGGGACCGCACTCCACATGTACACTGCCAGGGGAAATATGCGGCGAACGGCATACATAGTAACTTAAGAAGACTGAGGTGTTGCTAGCTTAAATTGGACTAACCTATTATAACTTGCGATGTTAAGGTCGTCAGCTGGACTGGATGTGGCGTCAAGCGACAGTATTCCAAGCATGCCGAAGGGGTTCTGGCAGAGAAACAGCATTTGATGTACTTTCGGTGTTGATTTCATGACACCCGTAACGGCTACACAGCAAGCCATTGTCACGCCGAACAATTTACATGTATTCAAAGGTCTGACATCATGCGACGGCTAAATGATCAGCTATGTTCGATGCGCCCTAAAACCGTAATCACACACATGCAACGGCCACTATCGCCGCGAAAATTCTGCACCGATTAAAGGCTTCAGCGACAGCTAGAAACCGGATGAAACCGATGCTTTTTCTACTTGCCGCTCACTTTCGCAGAAAAAAGACAGGTTGGATAACGCCGGTCTACCGGGCGCCAAGGCTCCGTGCAAGGTGCACCAGTACTTCCCAGATGCGGAATTACGTGCGAGATGCAGAACAATGCTGACAAAGTACGCCCCGGGGAGACCTCGACAGGTCAAGGGTGCAATGGCTAACGCTATCTCACCAAGTTGTCGACGGAACACCCGCCCCTCGTCATTGCCGCATCTCGCAGCATGCATTGCAGTTGCCAATCACGACAAGCATAGCGGATCAGGACATCTCGAAACATGTATTACATTTGCCTAACATGACAAGCATAACGGAATACATGCAACAACCAACCGGCCTAATATAGCTGATCTGTGCCGTGGTGCTCCGGTGACGGAGATCGTCCCGCATCCGTGGACAATGAACAGTCGTCAGCAGCTCGGCAAGCTCCAGACTCTGCCCTCTATTCGGCGAGGCGGTCTATTAACCACACTTAAGCGTGAAACTTAGACGATCATCAAGCTCGGATGGCGTGCTGCCCGTCGGGACATTAGCTGTTGAAATGGGATGGCGCAAACTAATCCTGGAATCTGCATATGCTGGCTTGAGCTTCTCAGATTTGTTTATAACTTGGTTTGATGGTTGCCTTCATTGATCCCGTTCATTTTCAGCAAGAAATATCCCGTTCAACGTGAGTAATAGTTACGGGTAGCCCTCTCGCTCAAAGTGATTTCATGATATGTGATATGATATTTGTATTAATAACTATGCACGAACGCAAGATGCATATTGTTATGTACAACTGCATATACGTGCACACATGTATATTTAACGCATGTGTGTGTTCATATGTGTGTGCTTTACGCCTGGCGCCTCTGCTTTCTGATGTCACGATGTATCATACTATTCAGAGCCCGTTTGAGTTCGCCGAAAGGATTTTTCTTTACAGCATTGATAACAGAATAAATTTGGCCGGTTTTGATATAGGAAGCTTATCCACTAACACTTCCCTAAAAGAAGCAAACTGTATCTTCATCCGTGCTATGCATATCACTGCTCAAGATGTCATGCAAATTCTGCCAAATATTTCCGTTCTCCCCTTGAGTTCACTGTTCCGAATTCCTTGTGCATAATTCACAAAAAGGGCACGAACAGAAGGAAGAAGCTGGCTTGTGTTCGCCCTCAGGTCCCACACCTTCGCGAACATATGCATTTGTTTCCACGAATGATGTGGTTAGATTCATTTTCTCGCATGAATTTAAGCTTATTTGTACCGGCATGTCGATAACTGTTCCCTACTCTTTCGTGAACGGGGCACCTCGACCGATGCGGCACTACATGAACGGCCAGCACGCCAACAGTACACTCACGAGAGAACAAGAACACGAATATGCCCCCTTCTTGTACCTCCTTACGACTGAAGAGCATGGCACGTTTCTACATTTGCTTATCGTAAGCTTACGTTGTTATAATACTACCAAGGAACTAAAACGTCACAAATCAGCAAAAACAAAAGCCACTTAACGTGTGACGTCTTAAATTCATGGTAAAAAGCCCAAAGCAGAGAGGATAATTGCGTGGCCCAAGCAAGAGGAAAGATGCAAGGGAAGGTGATAAGAGGCAAGCGGAGATATCCACGGATAAAGATAGCGAGAGCGAGAGTGTGAGATATACATAGAGACAGAGAGACGGAGAGACAGACAGACTGAGAAACAGAGAGACAGAGAGACAGAGAGACAGAAAGACAGGGAGACAGGGAGACAGAAAGAAAGTGACAGGGAGACAAAGAGACACAGAAATAGAGAAGGAGAGATAAATATATTTTTATTTTAAACATAGGGGTCTGATACGCTAGTGGCGATTCTGGATCACAAAGCATTGACTAAATTGGACCTGCGTTGCTTAAATTTTCACCTGAAATTGCATTGCACCACAGACCAAGCTGCAGTCGCCATACGTGATACCGACGTGTGGTCTATCTTTTCAGCACCGTCGTGGCTGATGACAGTTCAATGCGTCCGAATACATCAATGCGTTCAATGCGTACGGTCGGTGCCGGCATCGACACCGAGCTTCTCTACTAGCTCACTGCGCGGACTAATGAACGTCAAGAACGGTCGATGTCGGCGACTGCCAGCTCGGCTCGCTCCAGTCCCGTCCAGCAGCACCGGACAGCTGAGCGTGCACCGCCTACACAGGCAAAACCAGCCCGCTCCAGTCCCGTCCAGCAGCACCGGACAGCTGAGCGTGCACCGCCTACACAGGCCAAACCAGCTCGCTCCAGTCCCGTCCAGCAGCACCGGACAGCTGAGCGTGCACCGGCCTACACAGGCCAAACCAGCTCGCTCCAGTCCCGTCCAGCAGCACTGGACAGCTGAGGGTGCACCGGCCTACACAGGCAAAACCATTGTTTAATACAACGAAGAATGGTTCTTAGGTGCTCCTGGGTTTTAGACATTGCGTGAGACGAAATGTACGACTCTCAATATACCAGGAGACCGAAAGGAAGGAGACCGAAAGGAGGCCGAAACGTTGAGCAATATAGCATGATCCCTAATGCTACTTTTGATGTTGAGTAAACTCAGCACCTCCTGGTATATTGAGGGTCGTACATTTCGTCTCACGCAGGCCAAACCAGCCCTGATGAAGTGTGGCAGCCATCAATGGCGCCACGCTTCATCAATCGATCAATCGATCAAGGTCGGCGGGATGTGGATGGAGGACTTTGAACGCTTTGATACCTTTGCACCAACACCAGCATGCACCAAATGCTTTCGGTGGATCATTGTCGAAAGCATTTCACCCTCGCCTTCTCACCCAGTGGAAGTTGTCACGCTCCCCCATCATTCACCGGCTATAACCACGCTAAAGTTGCAAAGCAAAACCCGGTGCAGTTTGTGACAGGGCGAATCCAACGGTGCACATATGTGTGCGTTTGGTCAACCAGTCGGTACACAGCTGGTCATGGCCTGTCAACCAGTCGGTACACAGCTGTACATGGCCCGTCAACCAGTCGGTACACAGCTGTCCACTGCCCGTCAACCAGTCGGTACACAGCTGTACATGGCCTGTCAACCAGTCGGTACACAGCTGGTCACGGCCTGTCAACCAGTCGGTACACAGCTGTACACGACCCGTCAACCAGTCGGTACACAGCTGGTCACGGCCCGTCAACCAGTCGGTACACAGCTGTACACGACCCGTCAACCAGTCGGTACACAGCTGTACACGACCTGTCAACCAGACTCCTACAACTTACGAAGGCAGAGCAATGATTAAGTTTCAGAACACTCAGTATTGACAATTTCAAGCCAAAAATGGATTGAAGTCATTCGAGATTGGGTGGCGACCCAGCCAGCAAGCATAGTTCCGTTTCGCATGCATCAACAAACGCAATCGGGGGCATCTGTAACGTCTGAGGTCAAGTAGCATTTCCGCAGCCAACACTAATATACAATAGCTAGAAAGGCCTGGCAAGGGTCACTTGGAAATCCATCGAGGAGAATCATTTCATCGCTGAACTCGCATTTAGGCCGCTGAAGCACTAACGGATGGAATATGGGCTAAAGAGCGGGCATTCGAGTGGATCAGGATGAGAGATATTATTTGACATTGGGAGTTCAAAGGGATGACGTGGTCCGTGAGTGCTTAAAGTATGAACTATCTGTCATCTGGGCAGAGGACGCGACTTGAGACTACTTGAGAGATTTGTGGGCGAAACTTATGATTTCGATGAAACATAGAGCATATCCAGCATTGGTAGGTGGTGCGACTACAAAACGAATATTCTCAATATCTGAATTCCGTTTGCTCCAGCCACTCGGTAGAAAATGTGGTTTGATGAGAACTCTGCCCAGCTTTGGACGTGAACAAAAGACATCGACACGCCAAGCCAAACTCTCCCTTACGCTACACCATGTTAGTTAAGTACAGCGCAATGTTTGTTAAGTACATTTGATTTCGTCGAACAAAGCAATTTACTGGTGACGGCGCGTTTCTGCATTGTCATTGTCTCTATTGTGTGCATTGTCATTGTTGTCTCTATTGTGTGCATTATCATCGTCGACTGCATTGTTTGCATGGTCCTCGTTGTCTGCATTGCCATCGTTCTTGCTGTATGACCTTTTCCACGCGGGATGTCATCCATGAGGAAGACAAACATGGAGACAAATTCACATCATACACCTGAGAAACCCACGCTGGTTGAAAGCGACTCGGTAGTGGGCACGCACAATGGCCATCAGCATAACCAGTTAAGCAAAATACTTACATAGTGATTATTCTATTTGACGAAAAAAGCCACGTGTAAACCAGTTTTCACGGCAATAACTGACATAACTGAACTACTGCCAGGTCGCCATTGTTTTTTTTCGTAGTCGTGCTATATGTTGCTCTATAAGTTCGTGGACACTTTCTTTATAGTACGTCGGCCCGTCACCAGCTGGTATCATTCCATACTCGTCAAATATTGCAAAGCATTCTTCTTAGAATCGTCTGATGACTACTCGTTATTTATGTTTAATATAATACCACCGTGAGGCAGACCATGTATGAGGACGATCTCCGGCATGCACCTTCAGTCTAACGCAATCATTTTAGGCCTGCGACACAGCAGTCGGAACGTGCCCGGCTTAGCGTGTCGTTCAAGTGACTCGCACTCAATGGGCCACCGGTCGCACAACCCATGAACCTGCACCGAACGGCCCGAACAGCGTGCGATTCGGACCAACGTACTGTCGCCAACGCCATCCTGTTGATCAGAGTGGTGTCCACTGGCGCCATCTACCGGCGGCCGGAGCCACCGCCCCCGCCGATACACTGCGCCATCTACCGGCGGCCGGAGCCACCCCCGCCGATACACTGCGCCATCTACCGGCGGCTGGAGCCACCGCCCCCGCCTGAACACTGGGCCGCCCGCGCCGTCCGTCAAGATTATCTCACCGGATCTCAGAGTGCTCAGATAAATCTGGCAAAATTGAAACCTGCCGGTGATGGAAACGCACTCGACTGGCACTGGCAGGGCCCGAACTGCGCCGGTGATTTGGGGCGCTATGCAAACTGGCGGCGGCCGGCCGTCTCCTCCAGACAGCGGGTCCCGCCTGTCTGGTTCGCGGCGTGCCGTCGGTGCCGGACCCTCTGTCTGGTTCGCGGCGTGCCGTCGGTACCGGACAGCCGGACCCTCTGTCTGGTTCGCGGCGTGCCGTCGGTACCGGACCCTCTGTCTGGTTCGCGGCGTGCCGTCGGTACCGGACAGCCGGACCCTCTGTCTGGTTCGCGGCGTGCCGTCGGTACCGGACAGCCGGACCCTCTGTCTGGTTCGCGGCGTGCCGTCGGTACCGGACAGCCGGACCCTCTGTCTGGCTCGCGGCGTGCCGTCGGTACCGGACAGCCGGACCCTCTGTCTGGTTCGCGGCGTGCCGTCGTTCCGTTCCAGTTTGCCGCCGCAGAGCCGTCCGGCGAACACAGTGCCCGCAGCATGAGCACGCCGTCGCGGCGGGACCATGAGCGCAGTCGGAACACAACGCCGCCAATGTGCAGTACGACAGAAGTCGCAACTCACGCGCACATGGCAGCGGCTGGTCATTCGCTGCAATCGGGATGGCTTCAGTGGAGCGTGCACCGCAATGCTGATGGTGCATGGACAGCGTGAGACGGCTGGTATTCTCAATGATAGCTTCAGTGGATGCACCCATATGCATGTCATGACATAGACCTGTTATATATATATATATATATATATATATATATATATATATATATATATATATACATATGAATATATATGTATATATATATACATATATATATATATATAAATATATGTAAAACGTATGGTGATTAATTCAGAATATTCAGAGAAAATACTGCAGACGTCCAAACAGGGGGTGATTCAACTAAGTAAGCATTTTCGCAAACGCATATTCATTATCTAAGGAACGAGCATTCTCCAAAGACTGGTGTGTTATTCACGTGCATTGTGGACTGAGATAAAGGCAACAGATTTAAGCTTGTTTACCTGCCCTAAAGTCAATGCCGAAAGCAGAGACTTGGACACCTTTTGGTCTGTTTTGAGCACAAACTGACTTGAACAAATTTACCTCGGCAAATTGAAACTTCGAAAACTTCGCTTTGCATTATTTATACTCAATTCATCCATACTCATTCTGTATAATTTAGGCCACGTGGCTCATGAGAATTATCGATGCGGAAAATTGGCGTTTTATCGCAGAACAGTCTGCGGGGAGAAACACCCAGCCTTGACTCCCATCTCTTCCCGGATTACGGGTAGAACATTACCTTTGAAGTGGACGACGTTCCTGCCTTCCTGTGCACATTAAATGTTCAGTCAATTGGCAAGCAATTTTGTTAATTGGCGTTTATCATTGAAGTGTATCGAAGTGTTAAAATCAAGGTTAGCTTAGATCGTTAGTTAGTTATTTGGGCTTTCGGGCGCTTCGACTACTCTAGTCATATTGCGCCCATAACTTAGATGGTTAGCTTAGATCACAATTTGAACAATTTAGAAGCATCTCAAACCGCCAGTGACCATGGAGGTTAGTCGTCCAGAGCAGCAGCATACCCATGCCGAGACAAATTACTGTCGTGCGAAGTCAAGTCCAGGTTCATCACGGCATGCATTAGTGCATCCTTGTCAATGGCCCTGCAACAACTGTAACAAGACCGCAAGATATGAGGCTGATTCAATAGAGGGACAGTCAGTGCAGTATGCTGTAATAATCTCCTATGCCAAATAAATCACGCGAAGTCGTCGCAGCGGAAAGGTGAGGCGCTGGGAAAAGGCCACATATATTTCACATGCCTCTTTTCGTTGACTCCTGACTCTCGTGAAGCGCTTGCTGGAGCTCCTGGTCACTCCTGGATGAACAACGAATTTTGTTGGAGATTTGACACTGAGGTGAGATAATAGTGTTCACTTTACCAACCAGAATATAATCAAAATTACCTGGGAATGAGTCATGAACAAGCTGCGAGATGCAATACAGCTTGCAATACTCAACACAACAATTCTGCTGTAAGATGTGTTGGCTAGTTCTATACCTACCAGAGCGAAAGCTATCAATCGGTGAAGGTAAGAGTCATGTGCAAATATGAAGCGCGGATTATTTTTAATGGAGCATACCCTACTCCTTTCACTTAAAAGATCATGTGGGATGGGACTGAAGCACCCGTCTCAGGAATGCGGCTCAGCATTATCTATCCTAAGCTATTCTCGGAAAATGACACAGCCACAACATCTTGCTCTAAATCGCACCTCAACTGAGCCAGGGCAGAGCCATCCAATAGTTCTGACGACCACCAGCCGTTGGTTTTGACCATCGTTTATCTTCAGGAACAGGGCACGGGTGTGACATCACGCAACATGTGGCCATATCAACAAGTGGAACGGGTGGAAAAGTAGGCGAGTCGGTGGCGTCCGAGACCGTCTAGCACAGATCTACAAGTAATCCACATCCGGCTCCACTGGCGTTGTCATGGCAACCAATTGCAGCTGAACGGCTTCGCTTTTGGCATGCTCTTCAGAATATCCTACACTTACGTTTAAAAATGGTCGATGCAATTGGAAATAGCTGTGAACAATATCGACGGAAAACTTACTGGTAGTTTCATGAGTCGTGGACAACACCAGCTCGACCCACCATGTTGATATATATGAAGTAGATGGGCACTTGCTGCGCAGGTGTCACGTACTGAAAATCAGCATGCACGACCCCTGGGTCCCGTGCGCCCAAGCTTCACAAGAACAGAAAAGCAACCGCCAATTAAGTCGATGTGCTCCCTACCACAGTACGGTGCTACAGCGAGTCTAAAGTATTGACAACTGACAGCTCTTCACCAGAAACCAAAGCTTAACATTCATTTGGGAGGCCAAATGAATTGAGTTGTCGTATACCAGTACAAACGATTTTCACCCTGCATTTTGCGCATTTCGAAGCAAATAATAAATGCGTGAGCCTAATTGGAATGAAGTCTGTTCATGTCCACAAAGACCTTAGGCTTAAAACTGTGTGGACACCATATCAACGCTACCGTTGTTTTGGTGAATGTTAAGTCGCCTTTGAACCAGGTCAGTACAGTTCACTAATTTCCTAGCGTTCTACATCGATTCTTGGCATTAACTGAGCTTACTGAAAGAACAGATCACTCGTTGTCATTGAGGTGCTGACTAACAAGTGAATCAAGCGCAAGACGCTGACGAAGTTGAACCCAAAACACACAACCATCTGGTGTTGGCTGCGATGATATCATTCGCTTTCGCCGGACTTAGACGGCAGTTTTACAAGGTCCACTGGATTAGAACCGCTGAAAGGGAAAGCTACAATTAGTTGAGGTTAGTCCAAGTAAAAAGATATAATCTATTCCGTAATGACAGGTTGATCTCCTGCGAAATAATCGACGTTGGCTTGCCTGTTCACTTTAACCGTTTTGTTTCATTAGCGTGGCTAATCACTGGGATCTGGTGTACATCCAGTACTAGTAATGCTCACTACAGCTTTGCATGTTGCAATTCAGTACACTCTCAATTTTCAGAACTGATGAAAACAAAGTGGAGAAAAAGTGAAGAGAAAGTAGATATAAAGTGGAGAGGAAGTGGAGAGAAAGTGGAGAGGAAGTGGAGGAAAAGTGGAGGGAATGTGAAGTAGGAGTGGAGCCGGTCCTTTTTTATCCTGGCAAGGCATGCATGCGACTTTACAGTTGGGCATGCACACATTTCCACAAATTATCTGGACAGGCGTGAAATACTAAAGACACATTGAGCTGGACGCTATCAATCATTGCGGAAGGTAGCCAGGGCTCCATGGTGTCCAGGCCAAATTCTGAAAACGGCACACAACAACTCAGTCAACCCTGTGGAAAGGTGAACGAAATAGCCCTCCTCCAAGTACAGCAAACTATGGTGCCGTCTGTCTCCGTAGTCCTCCAAGTGCAGTCGCCTTGAACCCTGAAAAACTCGCATGCTCGGGAACCACCATATGGGCTACATAGGAATTGTGAAGACTTATCCTACGAAGCCAAGCCTATATCAATTTGTGTTAAAATAGACACATCACAGCCTCATTTTCGAATTGGCCAGTCAGGCGCTCATATTCCCTATTAAGCTGGTTAGGCCCTAATATTCCCAGTTGGGTCTGTTGGGCGGCCATGTTTACGGCTAGGCCAACTAGGTGCCCATGTTCCCAGATAGACCGGTCGAGCCCCATATTGCCGGCCGGGCCGGCTAGGCGCCAACGTGCCAGGCTCGGCACCTACCTTCTCGCTGGCGAGCTGGCAGACTTTGCGCGGCGGACAGCGCCAGGTCAGCTGATTGATGATGTAGTCGCCCGGGCCGGCGGCGTCGGACGCCCCGACGCACGGCAGAGAGGCGTTGTCGCCGGCGTTCACCGCCACACGCCTGGTCAGCTGGTCGGCACCACCTGTCGGCACCGCGTCGCCGGTCGGTCACGAACGTGGCTGGGCCCGCCGGCCGGGACAGGGTCAAGGCGAGGTCAGGCCAAAACAGCTGCTTTACTGTGGCGCAGTGGCTATGCAACCTTGCGGCGAGTGGGCGTTTGCAAATACATTTTGTCGGTTGAATTGTTTCAGCTTGGTAAATGAGAACCTCACCCACGCTCGAAACGAAAGGTTCAGGTGGAAACGATTGATTATGTGTTCGCCCTCAACAGCGGGGACGGCCTGGGCAAGCTGATCCTCTCTTTCTTACATTCTCATTGGCGATCTGGACTATACAGAGTTGCCACTCGTAAGCCACCCAATGCGTCTGTTGTTGAGACAGTGTACTATGTTGACGCGGGGTCGGACGGCCGTGACCTGGCTTGTTTACTACGGACCAGGGAGAAGCACGATCGACACCATTGTCGTGCACATACGACGGCTCGCCTTGGCGACCCGATCCGGCCCGGCGCACCTTCGAATAACTCTCGCCCGTGCTCGGAATCTGCTCCCCCGCCCCGCCCTGCCCCGCCTCCGCCAAATGAATCGAGCCAGATTACCCCACAGGAATCGACTACGTTTCGAAATTTGCATCGGTTAATTCTTCCACTGACTTTACTGAACCAGGTAGCAGCTAAAGCGATAGGTTCTAATCTAACAGAGCTGAAGTGGCTACCAATTACTCAGCCAAGCTTTCCTGTAGAAGTTATAGCTGTCCATACAATTACCATTAACTGTGGACACAAAATTATGTGTTTCTTCAACTGGGGACTAGCAGCAAATGGTGTGTTAGTACAGCGGGCCAAATGCGCCATTTCCGATTGCATATTTGTCATTTCTTGCACGACAATTTCAGGCTGTGTGTGTCGTTACCATTCCTCTTATATTCAGAAACCGCTGATGCAACACTTGAATTATGGATAGCCTGTATTTTATATTTTAGATCGACCTGTCCGTATCAGAGATAATAAAAAATACCACTAGTTGATGGATTTGTGAGCCATGGCCCAAACCGTATTCATAACTGGTACCTTTTACGCAACTGACACCCTGCCAATGCAAGTTCGAGGTCAACCTAGTTATATATTACTTTAATTCAGGATTTGTTTTGGACATGACTGAGAACATTCCTAATTATCCTGTCGAACATCAGGTCAACATTCTGAGAAACACACGATTTGGGTAATCGCAGCCTAATTGACCTAGGATAACCTCCAAGATGGCCGAGCCCTGCTTTTCCACCATTATAATTCATGAAAAGGCAGAAAGTGCTTTGCAACTTTTGGCTGCCCGATATCAGCGATGATTTTATATTCGTACTTGTGAGCATGCTTTCGTGTCATTGCAATTGGTTTGAAATTGGCAGCGCTGCACCATGAATTCACGTTTCCTTTGTATGATTCTGCATCGCCCTCGAGAAGCGCTAAATTGGAACTACATCCGCAGAAAATCAGAAGTTGTCAGCATGGCTTCGTAATTCGGGTGTTCCACAGGCGTTATTTACGCAGGTCTTATCTCAAGATATATGTATGGAGAAATTAAAACTGCGCTTCGTGCGGGGCATTATTGTGGATTGGATCTGGGGGCACATCGATTGCGAAGTTAGACGGTGCCCATTCATGTAAGACACTAACATGCTTGACGTCGCTGGTCGCTTTATGATAAAACAAAAGAGCAATCTCGCGAATGTGTGTTCTAGCCACATACTTGTCGTATCCTCTTCTCTAGCTATCTTGGAACAACAGCGTAATTATAAAAAACGCTCCTTGATTCCTATTGCACCAAAAACTGAGGGTCCTGGATTAACGAAAGATGCTTGATAAAGAACTCCCTCATGGAGAAAATGTTTTCACATCCCAAGCGCATTTCCTCTTGCCTCCTGTATCCGTCACTAATGAAGCAACAGCTAATTATATGTCAGTCGATGAAGTAGCAAAGACACGGTACAATTTTAATTATATTATATCATTTACTTCTTGTCTTATGCTTTTCCCCTTCCTTGTGCCAGCCAAATACGACTGGTCTGGTTAAGTCTGGTCGACCAAATACGACTAGTCTGGTTAATTATATCTGGTCGAAGTTAAGCTCTTGCCAGGTTTGATTATGCTATATTTCTTTGAAACAAGTTTTATCATGATGTATAATATTATTATCATATATTGCCACACTCAAACAAACTTGTTTTTAGTATTATTGAAATCTGCACATTCATGGCATACTCCAACGACCACGGAAACCGTCGTGCTATGACTGAAATGTCCAGCATATCGAAATGTGTGCAACCACATCATCAAAATACTGTTTCTAACCATGTTTGTTCCTCCCAAAAACTGGCTACCAAACTAAAACGTAAATGTTCCAGCCAGGCTAAGTTAGGTTAGGTTATATTGTTCTCTAAAATGTACAATCATTCTTCGTGAGTTATTCATCGAACTAAAGCTGCCTTTTGTAATGCTCAGAATTTCCACATGCAGGACATGATCAAACAGCAACCGAAGCCAGTGACTGCCAACTACAAAACGCACATGCAGCGGATAAATGTGGTGTTCGAACGTTTGTTCTTCAAATCATGTGAACGACCTAAAATGCCCATATATTTTACGCATACGCCATTTTATTGTACGCCATTAAAAAAAAATGTGGCAGTCACGTCCTACCCCATCCAACACCATGCAGAAACTAACTGTGTTGTTGGCAAACACGAGTAATTGATCAACATTTATTTGAACTTTCTTTTATGTTAAAGTGTCATAAACCTATTTCGGACGAGCTCGAATGCTGTCGTTCACATAATGAACTTGAAAAGGTCAACTTGTATGTCTGATATAAGATCATTAGCTTGCAACGCAAGCTTCCTGAACAAACACCACATCTTGGATTAGTCAATTATTGCTTTGCTTTTGGACAATAGGATGACTTTCAAAGGTTAACTATAGTTAATTATTGCTTTGTTTCCGACTATGGAGCTGTCATTCAAAGTTTAACGTTCAAACTGCATCAACCTCAGCTCCAATCACCAACTCGTGTGTGCATTGCAATGCCTCGCGCTACGAAATAATTGGTAATCTCGCACCAACATCCGTATCACTTGAACTTCAACTTACCTCAATCCTTCTTTTCCTAGCGCATGGGGAAGTAGGCAATAACAGAAACAATACAAAACAACTCCTCACGGAGATATGTCGAGCTACTGTTTCTAAGCGAAAATTCAAACTAAATCCACTTGCATTGCGTACATCCCCAATGGGAAAGTAATCAACCCGTGCTGAATTCTCAAATTTACTCCTCGCCTGACAAGCGTTTTCATGGAACGGCAGATGCGATGCTATGCTGCTCAAGTAGGAAATTCAAATTACCGCTGTTCACGTAAATTCGGCAAATTTATCGTCTGTGAATGCCACTGAACCGGTTCTTTAAGGCTGGCGATATTATCTTGCCGAAACAGATAAAACTTACCTTGGTATCCCGAAATTGCAACACATATGTCTGTCGTGACTGACCCAGCTGAGCAAGGGAAATTCATGGGTTCGGGCGTCATTGGTAGGGCTCGGGTGTTATTGGTGCTGGTGTGGACCGGGCCGGGGTCAGGAAATATGGCCTGCTTCAAGCTGTGATGCAATAGCACCGACGTTGGCATGTGTTGCCAGCCCACAATTGCTGAGCAATAATTGTATTCCCCATCTGAAACCACATCAATCCTCTAATTTGACGCATTCACGTCCATAGAATAGGTATCACTGTCATTACAACACTATTAAGGTATACTTAGCCGCATATGAGTAGATGATTCACGTTCACTCCGCCCAATTATAGTTTGCACAATGCTTGAAATTAGCGCGTTCGCGTCCAAGCGATAGTTTTGACTGTCATTGCAACGCTATTAATGTCTATTTAGCCGGTTATACGTAGATCGTTGCGTACCTCTCCTTGGTTGTGCCACCTGAACTGTAACGTTGTTAGATTCGCCTGCACTTAATAGCAATATCAATACTTATCGGACCAACTAGCTTATCATAGCTGGAGTCATGGGCGTTGTATTGTGTACTTTTGGCGGAAAGTGTCTCTGAATGCTGGCTTTGTCCGACAATAATTTAAAATTATAACATGGGACCCTATGGAGTGTCCCCCAATATCCACTTCGATTTGCCCATTACTTCACGTATTGTTCCCGACAATTAATTTTCAGAAATCAACACCCGAGGCTGGGTGTACTACATGCGAAGACCTCAAAGAACAACTATTGCTTCGACGCACGCTCATGGCGTTGCGATTTTCGCACGATTGTGGCCCCCTGCACGTGCCGTCATATTCAGAAGCAGCTTTCTTCCACATAATGATTTTAGCATACCACCAGTTCCAAGATACCTGACTGACCTGGCAGGATCACGTGATCACGAGGGGTTGGCACCGGACTGAGGCAGCGTGACACTGCAGTCTATTCATCTCCAGGAAATAGACTCAAATCCTATGCAAATTCCCTCACTCATTCGGCCAAACGTTCCTGAAGCAACCTGCCGGTCGGCTTAAGACAGCACCTTCATACAAACGTTCGCTCGTCTGGTCTGGCAGTGCTTTGGAGGCACAGTTTAACGCCACTTTCTCTCTCTACATGCAACAATACGAGGAATGTTCATCCCTCCAGAGTATTCATCTACCAGTATTGTCCTCCTGTTCCAGATCTAGCATCCTTCCGACTCTAGTTCTGCATCTCCTTGTGGTGGCAACCATATCGAAGATACCGAACAATTTTTTTCTCATGTCAGCTATTGCCCCTTTCTCGTCAGAACCTCCTCCGTTCATTAACAATTTTCAGTCTCAATTGTGATGCCCAGTTCTACACACAAAAAAAACGAAGCCAGGCATCATTATCTTTGCTAAGCATCTAACAAGGCAGATGCTCTTAGGCTCGTTCATCGTACACCAACTTTCATCCACACCCGACGTCAGTTTTTTACACGCAACAAGCCTGCCGCCGCCCCCACTATATCTCCGGTAGCAATCTAGCCGTCAGAAACTCAGAGGCGGTGCTCGACTATGGGACCACTTTACCTGTTCCCTGAACCAAGTACGCTGCGTTGTGGTCTCGGTGCTGGCGGATCATGACACCTGATCCCTGAACGATGGACGCGGTCCCACTGTTGGTTGATCCCGCGTTCCCGGAACCACGGGTGCTGTCTCGGTGCTGGAGGATCATTTTATTTCGTTTTTGTTGCTTTTGGTTTGGAAAAAGCACTCAAAATTCAACTTTACGTGTTTATGCCGATCCTATGCTACTCATGTCGTCATCCTTGTACATCCATGCGATAAAACAGATGAACATGAACATCATTTGCATTCACTTCCGATTCGTTACTGTTTTCACGTTCGTTTGCATTGTCTGTGAGTGTTCTCTGGCGCGTTGTGGCTTTATTTGAGAAGGATTTGCGGACATCTCTCGTTCGATAGCAACTCATGGAAGGCTAAGGGTGACGCAATTTTCAATATCACACTGAACGCTGCTGACGAACAAAGTCGACATACGCATCTGATTAGCTATGATTATGTGGAAGAGTGGCTGAGCTTGACATATTGATCTGGGCGACTGCTATTGAGCATGGTCCGTACAGCATCCGGGTTCATCATTGTTGGCAATGCGGGTGAACCGGATGCAATTCACGTTGGCCAGTTGTCAATTACAATACGCTCTGTAGGTGCTATTGCTCCCTGGAACTGCACCAATATCACAGGTGGAAACATTGCCTATCCACCGCGCTTCACGTCCATAACGCTTAACCTCTTTCGAGTGAACCGTGCATCAAGTTGCAAAGACAATCCCCATCATTCTCACCGGGAAAAGTATCGCAGACGCATGCTGCGCGCACTCACCGAACTCCACTAACCACAGCAGCAGGGCCACAGCCACGTGGGCCGCGGACAGGCAGCCGACCGGTGCGCGGAACGTGCCCGCCATGCCGCTATTGTCCTGCAGTCGCCGGGCACATAATCAATGCCGGTGCACGCGAAGTCGACCAGGTCCTGTGCGAACGGCGCGGCGGTCGGCCAGCGCCGCCACGTGCGCCGCCACGTGCACCGCCACGTGCACACCGTCACGTGCACACAGTCACGTGCACCGTCGCACAGCCGGCGTGTCGGCGGACGGGCACGCCCCACCGCCAGTTCCCCCGGGGCGGCGACAGACGATCGGGACCACCACGCCGGCGGGAGACCAGACGCCGGCCGCGAGGCTGTCGGCCGTCGAGCGTGCGCGCGTCCGACGCGCCCCCGACCGCCCGAGGCACTGAGCCGGCCGCGCCGTCGCGTCGACTCCGACGCGGGGCCGCGGACGTGACGGCGCGGCCGCGCCGCCGCCGGGCACGACGCCGGCCGTCACGCACCCGCGCCGAAGGTCAAGGTCACTGGCTGCGGCGCGGACAGCTCGGTGACCTGGTGTGGCGTCCGACGTGGGTCGGCTGCTGGCACCTGTTGCAGGATCAGTCGCAGCATGATGACAATTTTTGTTGCCAAACGTATCATCTCATGCAACTGTAATACTGTAGGATTCGTATTGGCTGATGCAAATCTCCTCACTTGAATAGGAATGGATTGGGCTGTATGGCTCAGATGGTTAGAACGGGAATTAACTTGGGTTTCTGTTGCGAAACTAGATCCGCTCCTCACTCTTATCTTCTTCAGATCCAGCAAAAAGAGCTCGGTAACCAGTTGTTGCACGATAGCTGGTGTTAGTTTTCCTACACCATGCACTTTATGTTGCATATATATATGCTAATTGGCCTAACCCGGCAGTTTTCGAGGTTATTATGCCACTTTCCATACGCCAGAGCAAAATTATATGCATTGGCGTGCTGCCGGACGATTTCGACGAGATCAGCAGAAAACTCTTTTTTTATGTTGTTCTTTTTAGCACTTCTTTTTGATGTTGTTTATGATTGCGGATCTCGGAATATTGTACCCTTTAGCCGCTCCTCATTTACAAAAAAAAATCCTCCAGCTTTCGAGTGACAAAGAGCCTACACCAGATTCACCGGTGTGCATTGTTGGCAACCACCGCCTTCTCCCACCTTACGTGCCTCGAACTATACATTGGCGCCATCCTTCACAACTAGATCCAACTAAATTAAATTAACACAGCATGAGAGGTTCTGTGTAATTCAATCCGACTAATTGCAGGGCACAGCACAAGCGAAAGGTTACACAATCACGAGCAGACTGACAGCTCGTGCAACGTTACGAATAGAACTACGGCTCTTATTGTTATGGTTGGACAACGATAATTTGCATTCAGCCTCACAATGCGTTACCAGGAGAAGATGAATACGAAATCATGCTGGATATACCTATATATATATATATATATATATATATATATATTTAAAATAATATATATATATATATATATATATATATTTTTTATTTCATATATGATGTATGACTGCATATAATAGGGTCATGCACAATCGAGGTATAGTACCAAATAATCAGCTGAGCTTCCTTACATACTGGATTTCAACGGATTTCACTGGATACATTTGATGAGCATACATATATATATATATATATATATATATATATATATATATATATATATATATATATATATATATATATAATATATATATAATATAGATGGGAAGAAGTATTCTCAATTTAAATGCCTGGAAATGTGGGAAAAGTTCAAATCTTACTTAAGAAACAGATTAGACATGTCCCCCAAAACAAAACGCAAAAGGGGAAGCCAGCATGGCTTACAAATGAAAAAGCAATTAAGCTAAGAAAACTGCTTGAGTTTTAAAGAAGCCTCAAATGATTAATCTAAAGGCGTATCAAAAAGCAGAACACGAACAAAAACCAGAGCACAAAGCGACAAAGGAACTGGATTTAGCAGAAACTGTAAGGGGACAGTAAAAAGTTCTTAGTTTCTACAAGCGGAGTAAAGTTTTAGCACAATTGGTCCACGGAAGTAAACGGACTACATTGGGAGGATAGTGAGATGGTTGAGGAGCGAGCAAGCAGTTCAAATCAGTGTTTACATTGGAAGATATGACCAATCGCCGACCGTACACCATAGTTCAGTTACATGGGATCTGACAAAGATGTTGATTTCATTGGTAGTGATGTTGTTTACAATCATATCAGGAAAATAAAGCCAAATAAGGCCGCAGGACCGATGATATTATGCAGGGTGTTGCGGGAAACTGAAAAGGAACTGGCATTTCCACTTAGTATAATATTTTGTAGATCAGTTCACATAATGAAATTAACCGATTGGAAAGGCAAATGTAGTTCCTATTTTCAAGAAAGGAAAAGGGAAAGTTGAAACTATAGGCCAAAAGTCTCACATCAGTCTGCAAGGTACTCGAATCAATTATCAAGGATAGAATAGTTAGTTATCTGGAAGGTAGCAGATGATTCAAGATACTCAACATGGATTTAGAAAAGGACGATCGTGTCTCACAAACCTCTGGACTTTTAACTTGCACAGAACAATTGTAGGAAATCAGGTTGATGTAGCATACTGACTTTAGTAAGGCCTGACAAGGTACTCCATAAACGGTTAATGATACAGCTTCAGTCCATGGTATTGCAGGTAGCATCTTAAAATGGATAGAGTTGTGGCTTTCAGAAACACAAAAGTGATGCTAAATGGTACAAAGTCATCATGGCAAAATGTTCTAGTGGAGTCCCAGGGTCAGTACTAGGGCCATTACTGTTCATTATATTTGTAAATAACATTGAAAGTGGCCTAAGCAGAAAGTTTGAAATTTGTAGATGATTGAAGGTCTTTAGGGCAATAACAGGTCAGGATGAGCATATCTCGCGCAAAAAGACTAACAACTTGGAAGTGGTGAAAATGGCAAATAAATTAACTTTGATAAGTCAAAATCATGCATGTAGGAAGCAGCATATGGAGGCTATACGATGGGTGGCCAAGTCATCAGTGACCAACAGAAAGGATTAGGTGTTATTTAAACACAAAATGGGCAAAACAACCAAGGAAGCCAGAAAAGGCACTGAAATGCGGCAATAAGGAATTATCATACAAAGTGAGAAGTATCAGAAGCTTTACTGTGCATACGTCAGGCCACATTTGGAATACTGCATCAAGCTGTCTCAGCTATGAAAAGATTGTTGGCTTTAGAAATACAAGGGCTACAAAAATGGCAAAGCAACGCCATAGAGAAAATGAAGAAAAAATGTTCAAGATAAAAGGCGAGAGAATCATCGAGGTCTTAAATGTCAATGGTCGGAGAGGGGATACCGGGAAATGTGAATAACAGAAATGATGCAATAGAGGTCATAAATTCAAAATTAAAATTAACCACACAAACAAGTAACAAACTCACCAACAGGAGTAACGGAACCAGCGCCAAAACACGTAGACACACAAACATCTTAAGACACAAGACAATCATTAAAAAGGCAAGCAGGGCAACGGTTATGTACCATAGGGCCCTATTTTTTTTTTTTTTTTTTTTTTTTTTTTTTTATATATATATATAATATATATTAAAACATAGTAGATATATGTAAGATAATGTTTGAGTTATCCTGAAACGACGTTCGATCTCCTACTTAAATGACATATTTGAAGTACTTATTTTACAATTGCTTGTCATTCCCGAACACCTTGCAAATTGCAACAACCATCCATACATAAAAAGTATGACACTTCGTGTCGAAACGCGACATGAGGATGCACCACTCCTCTCCCCCGCCCCTCCCCCGCCCGTACAGAACGAAAAAGCGTATGGTGGCATGCGTCACAACAGATCAGGCACTTCCGATTGGAGAACTTAGCGCCGGAGAAGAGTGAACGAATGTGATAACTTTACATTCATAATTCTGCTCCAACATTAACCACTGAACCTAGGGAGATAAATTCTTCCGAAAAATACGATTAGGCTCCATAGATTTCGACGCCCGGACGATGCCCTGCTAGGCCATACGGCCAGCCTCGTCCCAAGTGACGACAGTTCTGTTTTTTGCAGGATCTTATCTGAAGTAAAAAGCGGAACCCAAAACATTGAAACTTGAAGGCCGGGAAAACTATGGCATTAGATAGCATGATGAGTAAGGAAACAATGCCGGGATGGAGGCCAAGGCGATGTATGGTGGTCGTTGGTATATGGTCGTTAATGGTCGTTAATATAAACATTATTAAATCTTGCCTGGAAACAGTATCATGCGCAAGTGACATTTTGTAGGAGAATGACATGAAATGTTCGTCAAATATATAAATTACTAGTGAATGTTCTCCCCTTTTAGCCTGGTCCACAAGTGTCTGATATAAATGAATGGAACCGCAAGAAAAGCCTGGCTGAAGCTTGTTACCTCGTTGAATATAAAAACTAATTACATCGGCAGTTTTCTTCCAAAGTTGATGCACAGGATGAACGGAGATTAGGTATTTGAACGCAGCAGGCTTCAAACCATGGCTTCAAATGAATATAGCTAAAACATTGAGCAATAGTGCATTGCAAGGTGCGACTTTTCTTTTTCGTGGGCATGGGCAGCTTAGACATTCCTCGAAACATTGAAACTTCTTATTTGACCGATATATTCTTCAAAGCCAGCGTTTAAGCTCCGAAGCAAGCCTAATGCTATCAAACGTCAACTTAGACGTGCCGGATATGGTGCGGAACCAACGAAATCGTGTACCTGATTTAGTGTCCAGTAAAAACGGCTATCCACAGCCATCTGTTATCGACCATCTGTGTGAATACAGGAAATTGATTCAGACGGGTGCGGCGTAATATGAACACGACCGTGTGTGTGCAGAAGGAGGGGAGTACATCGAGTCGATTTTAAAGCAGACGTTGCGTGAGATTATTGGTAGCTGTCGCTGATTTTCCCGAGGAAATATCTGTTCAGTGAACGTGTTCGCCGGAATGACGGGAAAGGCTATGAAGTTTACAGGCGAAACTTTCAGGTCACAACTCAGCACTGGGGCGGGTGGGTACTATTATATATTCGTTGATGGAATTGCCGACATGATTACCATATTGATGTACAGAGTATTCGTGGTAAAGCTAGTTCCGACTTTCCGATATCAGCAATGTAGCCAGCTGAATGCAATCTTCGCCAGCCGAGTTCAACGGGGGCCAAACATTTTATTCAGCTGGCTACATTGCTGATATCGGAAAGTCGGAATTAGCGTGCCGGGTGCCAATTCACCGATGACACGGATTTGTTTTTTTTCGGCGTGAGATGTTCATAATTGTATATCGAGACTTTTCTACATCTCGTTTTTCATTTTTATTCTTCACAAAGCCCATGCCAAATTTTCACTCGAATTATTGGAAACGTGATAATCGATCCTGGTCAATGTTATCAGCAAGTAAATGTCTCAGGCAATTATTTACCAAAGTCAATATTACACTGATTTTTGTTCAACGTTATAGCAAGCTCCAAGTAATATCATGTCCATCACAATATAGCGAACCCAAAGTACTAGCATGTCCATCACAATATTCGTGTCTGTGCGGCGATTACGGCCTGTGCATTCAGACCGGCCGGTTATGATCACGACACAGGATGTATATGGCTATCCGGCAAACGAGACCATTACTGCAGGAGCATTACCCCATAATGTACCGGGACATTAATTTTGAGGAGATGTGGAGGAATGATAAACAATTGGCTGATGGGACACACTATTTGTCTCACGGCGGGCGCATCTAAGGGGCAGGCTAGTTTTCGCGCTGGCGGATCTACGGTAGCAACAGTGGTTACGCTTCCCCCACGAAGAGGCAGACGTGCGGTCGAAATGTGGCACTGAAATGACATCTTCTATCAATACAAAACATTTTATGAGGTAAATTTTATCTTTAGCAGAACCAACGAATGTTAACTGTCCAAATACGAAGTACTTTTCCCAATATTTTTAGTCCTTCCCCTTCCCCCAACCGGTTTCTCTGCATCCGCCCCTGCGTATACAGCCATCCCAACTCGGATGCTCCATGTGTGTACACTAAGCTCAAGAAGCTCTTTTGTTGGCGCATTGTGGTGGTTAAGTGGTATCAGGATATCAAGTCCACATCACGGTGGCCCTTCTGTCCACAATTCAATGCATGTGTTCGTGACTTTTTCAATTTTCCATCAGCCAAATGTATATTTTATGCTGCTTTGTTCATTGCTAGCTCACATCTAATCACATGACCCTTTGTACATGTTCGATACGCCATCACATCGCTTTGCTGGTGGCACAAGTAGGCTCTCATCTCTTGGCTATGTCCTCTCATCATCTCATTCCTCTCATCTCTTGGCTGGTGGTAGAAGTAGGCTACGTCGTTTCATCTCTTGGCTGGTGGGAGAAGTAGGCTGCGTCGTCTCATCTCTTAGCTGGTGGGACAAGTAGACGACGTCCTCTCATCTCTTGGCTGGTGGGAGAAGTAGGCTACGTCATCTCATCGCTTGGCTGGTGGGAGAAGTAGGCGACGTTCTCTCATCTTTTGGCTGGTGGAAGAAGTAGGCTGCGTCTTTTCATCCCTTGGCTGGTGGCACAAGCAGCGATATCACTCCGGCCATGCTACCAGACAGTGGGGACACGGATTATAGCAACCAATACCCACCAGAAAGCGATATGATCTCGATCACCGACGTGTCAGTTGGCGCAACCAGGGAGGGGAGGGGGTACTGTCATCGCGAAGCTTAGGGTAGGATCGAGAAACCTTGGCATTGGCTTCCTCCCATCGCGGTAGGCACGTAGCGCTACAGTCTCTGTGTGGTTGTGGGGGCAGTGCTGGGTGCGTTGGTAAAATGTATTGGGTGTAACGACGATGCCGTGACGATCCATGCCACATGCATGAGAACAAGCGACTCTTCCGGATAAAATACCTGAAGTCAAATGGAGGATGGAGCTGGGACTGTGCTCAAAGGATGCTGAAACAGAACCTGCGTGCTGAGGCTGAAGGAGAAGCACAGGAAGTAAGAATTGAACAATGAAGCGTTATTTTTCTTCACATCTAAATCAACCTTGTCATCTAAAGAAAATATGCATCGCGGGTGGCCGTGTCTTAGATATTCCCCTTCTCGACGATATTCTGATTAAAACAGGTATATCAGGCGTTCAAGGTATCAGCCATCTTAAGTCAAATGCCTTCAGATGGCATGAATTGAAACCAACGTTTTTCACTTTCAGTTGTGACAGCGGGAATGACGTTATCAGAGTATTATTTGAAATTGTTCTTCCATTTCTTAACATGTACATCTATGATTAGATGATAATAACATAGGAAGACCCTCAAAGCCTCTTGTGCATCTCAGTCTAGTACTCCCTAGCGTTCAGTGAACATTTTCAGTTTCAGGAGCACTCGTAAGCTGTTCAGGCCCTTCTCAGTCCTTGACAGTCTTTCTAGCTTCAAGAGTTTTCTAGCTCTGACCTGGGCCCTATGCATTCCTTAAAACCACCGTCAGACTGGTGACTCTCATTAGATGTCATATGCTCTGTTAGCCCTCAAAGGCTCCCTCATTCTAATAGCGGTGGGTTGAATTAAGAACAAACGTAATAATCAATCACAAGCAGTGGAATAAACAGAATGTGTTCCAAATAACAGATGCAGGAACTGATATGTATTCAGGACCACTGCAAGCGATGGCTCAACGAGAGTCAGTGGTCAAGTTACTCGCGCACTCGCACACTATGTCAAGCGTCATCATCAGGCTGCTTATTTTCCTCGTTATTTGGTCAGATTTCTGCTGGGGTGCCTTTATGCACCGAAGTTATATTGCTAAGCATATTTTGTTGATTGTACCCTGGCCCCAGGCACGCACCCACGATTTTTCCATTGGGGGCCGGACCGAAAAGGGCACTTGGGCAGCTCCAAAAGGGCACTTAACCGGCTCCAAAAGGGCACTTTGCGGCCCGGGGCACACTGGAAAATTTGTTGACTGGGGGAGGGGGGGATTCATTTTCGTGCTGCATAGGACAGGAAAGGGCACAGGGGAATGCCATTTTTAGGCCAAAAGGGCAGTTTTTGGCCCAAAGGGTACCTTTAGCACAGGCGGGGCACATAAGGCAGGTTATTTTTTTGGCATATTTGGGACATTCTGGCCAAGAGGGCACTTTTCGGTCAAAAGGGCACTTTTGACCAAAAGGGCACTTTGGTCTCATGGGGGGAGGCGGGCCCCCTGCCCCCTCCGGTGCGTCACTGCCTGGCCCCACCACTCGATCTATGCACTCCAGTTCAACAGCAGAATTTTGGCGGACAGTTGAACGTTTCGTCAATGTACCGACACGGCGGCCCCGGTAGCTCGTTTCAGGCCTCATCGGGTCAGCTGCCAACTGATGGTCTCATCCGAGGGCGAAATGCGCGTGCGTGAAGCGACTAGTACCCTGTCCTGCCAGGACAGGGGAGACCAGCGCTTGCCAACGCTCTAACCAACTGAGCTACCGGAGCAGCATTCGAAACTCAGGTGAAAACTCCCAGGAGAAAGTCGCGCACGGGAGCACACACGATGTGGTATTGCTCCCAGGGTATCTGAAGTGCTTCTGCCCAATGATTGGCTGATTCAGCCCATTCAACCAAGTTTTCAAAGTTCGTAAACCGCGAAGGGTTATAAGGTCACAAAGTTAGCAAGCTTAATAAAAACCACATGGGATCATCTGTGCCTACCCGTGCACCAGGTGGGGGATGGGTGGGTGGGATGGAATCCGCCCACCACTCCTGTTTTTCGACCATATCTCATAAACGAGTGGATATATCGAGTGAATACTTGTACATTTCTTTACAAAATTGACAATCGCATGCTGTGCGATAAGCAATTTCAAAGTCCTTGGATAAATATAGAAACTGCTCGGGTGCAATGTCGGCCGCACGGCTGGGTGTCCGACCTCCGTGCGCTCGAGGTCACAAAAGTTTGTCGGCACGGTGGAGCGACGTCGCGATGCCGCGGCCGACCTCGACCTCATTTGACCCTGAAGACATTCAGCTAGATACACGAAATGCATAGTGAAGCGAGTTCATTGCAGCCCTAATCTACGCGCCTAATTGTGTGCTTCTCGATTCTGTGGTTTCCAATACCCTATGGAGCAGAATCCCTTCCCCACTCTCTGATGCTCGTTGTCTAAAAGGCCTTCCGGCTCGCGTGTTAAGCCTATAAAAGAGAGATACTATATGACGATAAAAAGTATGCAGACGCGCCCCGATCAATACCATAACCCCGTTCCAAATGAACTTTCTACCGCAACTCCAGCAGCGTTCAGTTGATATTGCATACCACACTCACCACGCCCATGCCCCTCCAATAGCTCTCGAACTCCTTCAGCCATCCCTGCTTACATGGGTCTACACAGTGTATACCTGCAACCATAAATCTCACCTCATCCTATTATATGCTTCATTGCATCCAAGGAGGAACCCCGCTATATCTGGAGGCAACCTAGTCCGCTGTAACCACCCTTTGATTGAAAACCTGCTGCCGTTGAGCTCTCTACATCATGATTTGCCCAACCTGAATTGGTGTCCATGTGTGGTACTGTAAATTGAACAGCATCATTCACATTGACATGGTATAACTAAAATAATAAGGAGGTTACGAATCATTCGCCGCCCCGGTAGCTCAGTTGGTTAGAGCGCTGGCCTGCACTGGTCTCCCCTGTGCTGGCAACACAGGGTTCGAGTCGCTCCGCACACTCGCATTTAGCCCCCGGCCGGGAGTGTCAGTTGGCAGCTGGCCCGATAAGGCCGGGGACGAGCTACCGGGCGGCCGTGTCGGTACGTTGGCGGCACGTTAAACTTTCGGTCTAAATTCTGCCGTTGAACTGGAGTTCATGGATCGGGTAGTGGGGGCCAGGGTTCACGCAACAAGCTCTGCTTAGCAATAGAACCCTGGTTCCTTAAGCCACCCCAGCAACAACTCGGACTAAATTTAAAAAAGAAATCATTTCAATCATTTAATCAACACATTTGATATTGAGCACCATGTTGGGACCATGGAATGCCTGTCTCTTCTGGTAAGCATGTTTTGATGCACTGTGATGAATTGGATTTGCATGGACAATTTTTGCAATTTTTTTCAACGGACTTCACATTCCCAGTCCATTCCACACCACTGCACTGATATAGAACATCAAGTAGACAAAATGTCCGCCTACATTGCTATCCCGTATTGCATAAATGAATATCAACTACGAGGATCAGAACAACGTGAGTACAGTTAATAAATTGGTAATTGGTCTGCAAAACCGGTGTTGCTTTCCTCACTGAGAAAGTAAGGTTTCATGGAGTGTCTATAATTCTCCCAAATGGTTAATCAGCTTTAAACACGAAGTGCCTAGTGGAATCATTTACATGAATTAGACTGCTTCAATGAACAGCTCTTTACCACATGCAGCAAATTATTCCTCCTCATTGCAGGGCCTCCTCTAAGACATTTTCGTTAGGTGGGATTACTTGCTCATACCTAATCGGTATAATATGGCATCACTGGCAGATCTAGCCCACCAGATTGGGGCGAGGCCAGTTTCATGCGCGGAACCAACGCTAAACCTTATCGCCTAGTGGCATGCATTGGGTTTGCGCAATGGAAGGGGCCAAAGGATTTCAAGGGTGCCCGACCTGCCACTATTTTTGGTTTAAAGACACCGGATTTCGACCACTGTGCTTCAAAATGGACCTTATAATTCTCTAAAATGAAGTAATTAGTGGCCAACCTGATTGTCCTGCAGAGGAGGCTCAATATACCATCATCGTTACCGAGCCACCCGATTTGAACCTTAACTCCACCACCCTGCTCGATGGTCTTTCTTTTTGTATCGTTTGATTAGTCAACTCAAACTGCTAAATTTGCACCCGAATAGAGAACTAAAATTTTCCCGAATTTTCAAATTTCCGGCAATCCAGTTCATAACGCCCGGTCGCCACCAAGCCAACGTTCGTGCACGTCTACGCCCACCTTGCACATTCGGTGCATTTGCCACATAGTTCGCGCGATCATACGGCTTCTGATAGGCTTCCTATGATTCGCTTATTGTTACCACATGATAGTCTTGCGCCACTTTTTTACTAGATGGAAGGCTTAGTATGGGGCTTGCTGGGAAAATTCGATAAGTTAAATTCCATGATTTGTTCTTTTCTTCCCATATTTTCTGATGGTTCAGAAATCCGGATACTCGATGAGCTTTGGTAGACTTATCGATTTGGTTAAATACCCTCCCAGATTGGCCACCGAACCGAGGCCGAAGCTCGGTTCGTATTTTTTAGACCCGTTGCGTTTTTTCGTTTACGGATGTGTTTTAGAGCTCTATAAAAAAGAATTGTGGAGGACCAGATACATTTTTTAGACCTCTTCTTAGGATTATCATCGGTGCATAAAAAGCACCGATGAATATGCTAGGTACCGGCACGTTTTCGAACACCACGATGTATTTATTCAGTGCTCGACATTTGTGTTCTTGTTTTAGGTCCTTGTCGCTTACTGCGAGTCCCAGCCTGTTTTTGAAGCCCTCATACGCTCTCATGGCCTCGGCGTGCTACGAGAGCATCTGGTGTATTTTTAGAACTTTCGGTGTATTTATTTAGGGATGCAACGCATGTTTGAAGGTCCTGCCGCTTTTTGCGAGAATCGGTGGGCTTTGGAGAGCCAGATGGGGCCTTTTCGGCCTCATTGTGCTCTTAGGGTCCTGTTGTGTTCATTTGGGGCTCTTGAGGCATACTTGTGGACGACAGCACGACTTTGGGGTCCCGGTGCGACTTTTCGGGCCCAGGCGCATGGTTCCGATGACTCGACGCCAGAGTCGAACAGACGCCTGACACAGACTTCAGGGTTGTTCTTGGGTGGCTGTTCGATTCCATATATCAAAATAAGCGAACTCGGTGACGAGTGATGTATGCGAATGCGAACATGTGTGCCAACTCAACGGACATCGGCCACCGGGTGCTGGTCACGTGCTGATGACGTCGTGTCACGTGATTTTCGCGTCGCGAGGCCGAGCGACCGTTTGCCCAGAATTGGATTGCTGTGCTGAGCTGTCGTACGCGGCGTAAGCTGAGCGGAGAGACTGTGGAGCAAAAAGGGAGGCGGTACAGCACGGCACCCGAGTCATTACGACAGCTCGGGATAGTCGGCGCTCACGACCTGGAGAAACGTTCACAATATTCGACAAATTATCCCGATTTCGGTAAGGTTACTGGACATTTCGGACGCTATTTTTCAATGCCCATATGTCGAAATGTCAGCTTGTTTCCCACACCAACGGCCTCTGCCTGCTCACAAGAAACACGCATCCCAACTTTGAATGTCACACGGAAGTACTGAAACGAGTTTTACATGGGTCTGCCATTCTTGCACTTACGCGAAAACCGAGCACAATAAGGCGCATGCCTCCACGGGCTCCCAAGAGGGCGCAGTTGCGGTCGGTCCACATGTCCACTGCCGCGGCATGGCGTGCGACCCCGCACCTGGATTATGGAGGAACCGCAGTCCACTTCTTGTTGCCGCACATGTGGCATCCGAAATGTCGGTGTAGCGTCGGTATACCATATGATTTCGGCGTTGCAAAACGCTCGGTGGGAAATTCGGGTCTGGTGAATCGTGTAGAAATTGTATGCTACTGACGCCTTACTCAAAACGCAGTCATTAATTGGTCCGTTCGGGTATTTCTAATGCGCGAAGTGTCGGCTGCCTCGCACCTGTTTTTCTTCAAATATTGATCATTCCTGAGTTGTTGTTCATCAAGTCGAGCGCCACTGTTGGCCGACAGAGTTTTGTTTTTGAGAACAGCACTCCGCTTGATGGAGTAATAGAATCTGACACGCTAAATGAAAGCCGCGTGCGTGACCTGACAGCGATATGAAACGAACCAGACTATTTACTAAAGCGGTCTCACGGTTTTGCGCTTACAAAGATGGCCGCCGGGATTTAGAACGCCACGGTAGAACAATTGTTGCATTGACTCCAACGCGTGCACTTCTGGGAAGTAGACTTCTACGAACTTCGCGATGTCAAGTATCTGAATACTGCACTCGCATGTAATGTAACCACATAAATATTAATCAGTGCTATGGCGCCCAGTAGTGCCATATTGCGGATTACACGCACGTGAATGTTTCACGTGAAGCTGGTTAATGGTGCACATGAGGACGTGGAACTAAGGAAACCGGACGGCGATGAAAATGTTCTGACACCTCAGTGCTTGATGCCAATTGGATGTACATCACACAAATATAAGTGTGTTGAACTTTGAAAAGCATCTAGCTTTGATGATTCATATGAGCATTTATTGCGAAAGCCGCACAGCCACAAAGGGTGGCTGCAAAAGCCAGTAATATATGCCCTGAAAGAATCCGCCCCCAAAATAATATTTACTCATCAGTTAACAACAGCTTTTTTTTCTCAAGATGCATATTCAAATCAGACAGCTCTCATATGTTAAACACATTGTTCTGCGTCACAAAGTGCATTATTCGTGAAGGAGCTTGACGAATACTTATCTAGATTGGAGCAATGAAAAGTTTTCACATATGTAATAGAATACTTCAAGTTTGATTTATTTGCAATCAAAGCTGACGCTCACTCGGTGTGTTTTCCATGATGTGTTCACACGGCTCACTTCATTGCATATCCCGTAAAATGATGAACACGAACTCGGCTACCTTCATTGCCGATATGTTTTTGCAATTATTTCATGGAACAAAACGTGGTTGTTTCCCGTATAGTAGGCACTCTTTCTGACCAATTTTCAGTGTATATTTATTTGGACAAACTTGTGCAAGCAAAAACCAATCGTCAAGCACACATGACCTGGCTTGATTTTCGAAAAAGTAATGAACCCAAACTGCAGCATCCAACTAGCGTGCAATGTGCCCATCTAGAAACTGATCCTAGACAGGTCCGCTTGCAAATAATCACTGTCTAGAATGAGGGCATTACACAATTCTCGTAAAAGAAGCATAATATGAAGATAAACCCTATGCAGTCTTTGCTAACAACGATTTTGGCATTAATTATTTGTAGGCTAGTTTTATTTGAATTAGAATAAGCGAAATTGAAAAAGAGTTCAGAAATCTTCTACATAGGATCCTCAAAGATGCAAAAAACAGAGTATTACAATGTTAAAAAAAGCATGTAAACGGCTCAAAGGAAACTTGGGCCATATTTAAACTAATTATTAGGGGTAAAATCATGGACACGAATGAATTCCAAAGGTGTTCATTCTAAGCTCAATTGTACCAGTTCCTGCTGACGAAATAGAAATTGATCAGCATTTCAATGACTTCCCTCCTGAGACGGGTCCTTTACCAAAGGCTCAAATATCACAGCCTGACACAGACCCCTCTATCATACACAGGTGACATACATACAAATCCAATAACTGAATACCGCCACGGAAGCAGAAATTGAATGCATTATCAGAACCTTGACAGATGTTGGCGCAGCGATCGATAAGAAATTTTCAGGGCGACATACAAATGCATTTAGACCCAGATAACGCTTCTCTTTCCATCTTTGACTTGAATGCAGAATATTTCGTGGGCCACTAAAAATTGCACTGATCAAGCCCATATTCAAAAGTTAGGATCCAAAATGTTTCATAAACTATCGGCCAGCAAACACGTTCATACCTGCCCAAAATTTTCGAAAGAAAATATTTGTGTGCAGCACCCAGACTATTTCAGTCTATTGATTCGACGGTCATTATTGCATTTGGTACTGAATAATAATGTCACAAACACAGTCATATATGTACCATGCGATCGTGACCTGGTGCTTGATATCATATTTTCAATTAGAAGTCAATTATCAAACAATTTCTTTCGCCATGCGTTGCTTTTGCAATCTTTTTTTACTGTCGGTATTTGGCTCGTTTCTCAACCGATTAGTATTCATGGTTGATGGCGATATTTCACTTGTCCGACTATCGTTAGCAAAATAGTGATATCCGTGAGTTGGGAGTGACATTGTCCTGGTGGCGCGCCCTTTATTGATCTGCTGGACGTCCCCTGGCGTCGCGGTTCAAACTTTTTGTAGCATTACCCTAGACGTTGAAAAATGCTGGTAGCTCCTAATCAATCAATCGGAAGCTCCATATTACTGTCTCGCCTTCAGTTCTCTATGCACTTAGACATCCAATCAGATGCACACCCATGGGTGTGCATCTGATTGGGTCATTCGGCAGCAAGCTATCAAAAGCTCTATAAATTGCGAAGAATACACGAATTGTTGAGTGTATTCATTGTTAGTCCACCGAAGAGGCATAGTCAAGAAGGATGAATGGCAAATGTCACTGGGAAAAATATTGGCACACTAAATATGGACGGCAAAACAAATGGCACACGAAATACCGAGAGCAAAATATTGACACGCGGAGCATCGACGCTCCATTTACACAACAAATATCAACTTCGCTAAAAACTGACACTGCAAAATAACGATATGTAAAATATCAATAAGATATCACGCAAAACATCCACATACTCGCTCGCTGAAATATACTACAAAACTGTATTTTGTAGAAAATTCGTTATACTGTCAATATGTTGCTTGTCCATAGTTTGAGTATGAATATTCTATGGAGTCAATGTATAGTGTGGATATTTTGCGTCGTCGATATTTCGTGGTTGATGTTTAGCGTGGCGATATTCCGTTGTGGAATCTGGGGCACTCGTTCCCAGGAGGCCGCTCTGGGTCACGGAGGCTCTCTCGAAACAATTCTGAATCGCTAACAACTTCTTGGTATCCATACCTGGAACGGAATCCAGTGCCGCATGACATTGCCCGTAAACTGCATGTCTGGCGGGGATGGGTGTGGTCTCAGCCGGGATGTCGGTGTGTTCGACTTGGTCGTGTCCTCCCAGTCGAATCGGGCGCGGCCCGCCAGCCGCCACGTCACAGATACTGCAATGAGCGTCCCCGACGGCCATCCGGACAAATCACTGGCTGCAACTCGCTGATCTGTTTCCCGTGGTGCCGAGCCTATTCGGCCCGAACGGCTGACATATCGCATCCATTCGGATCGCATAACTAAGTCCCCGCCTACTCCGTATGCATTGTCTGCGCCGGCTGATATCCATAACTGCTATCTGGGAGGCGGCCGCCGGCCCGAGTGATTGGCCATCACCGGCCTCTTCATTTCCGACCACACCCGCCGTCGCGTCTCCGTGTGTTGCTGACTAGCCGGAAAAGCGCCCGGACACGGCCCGTCGCTGCCGGAACAGGGGGGGACAAGTAGCCTAGGGGTAAGTTGCTCGTCTCGCAAGCGAAAGGTTGTGGGTTCGAGTCTCACCTGTCGCTGCTCTTCGCCCGCGACCAATCGGCGTGAGAGATTGGCGACGCTACATGACTCAGCGGCTGATGTGTCGTAAAACCGATGCCAACCAAGCCGCCGGAAGAGGGCCACAAGAGGGCCACACAAGAGGGTCGAGGGCCGCCGTCGACGACGTCGTGCGTCGTGCCGCTGTGCATCGACGGGCGGTGCCGTCTGTACAATCTGTGCAAATTAGTCCGAAACCGTTCACGCGCGCGCGACGTTTCGGCCGCCACTGCCGCCGGGCGGCGGGGTTGCGCGCCGCGTGCCCGCACAGCATATACCAGTGGCAGCTGATATCGGCCGGCGGGCCGCGTGTTTTGCGACGACGCGCGGCGAGATGTAGATGGTGCCGCCGGCCGCCGCTGACAGGCCGGCCGCGGCCGGCAGTGCTTTAGATCAATTTCGGCGCGTTAGCGGCGCACCCATCGTCACGCCTGCAGTGCGGACGCCGCGACCGTCGGCCATCATCATCACCGGCCGACGGGAAGAGGCGCGCTGCCGGCCGCCGGCGAATTAATGAGGCGCGCCCGACGGACGGCTATTACCGCGCACTTGGGCGGCCGTTATCCGGCTCGGCTGCGGTCGCCGGCACAGTATCCGCCACGCGACAGGCGGCGCAACAGATTCGGCTCGCGCCGTCACTGATAGCGGCCACTATCTGTGGCGGGGTGATGTGCGTGCAGCGCGTGCCTGGACATCACTCGAGGACAGGTCTGCTGGCATCCTCGGCGCTCCAGGTGGAGATGGGATCCAGGGGTGATGGATCTGAACCGGGAGGGGGGGGGAGTCAAGTTGCTCGGATCCTGTGCACTTGTGCGTGCATTTCAAGCCAATACCGCCAGTATATGTCACGGTTTCGTGCGTGCCAGTTGCATTGTGCATAGGGTAAGGTGACACCATGGGAACGCCTAAAGACTTCGGTACCGAAATCCGGGCCGTTTGTATTTGTATTATCCTGAACAAGTTAAAAATGGAAGGCGACAGTAATTGTAGTCAGCCTCTAGGGTCAATCACAACTCAAGGTGGTCGGCATAAGTGCTACCCGGATGTTGCCCGGCTTCACCTATTCTACCGGGGCGGGGATGGCAGTGGTTAAGGTGTCGGGCTATGGGTACCAAAGGTCCTGGGTTCGACTCTAGCGCCACTCAGGACATTTCCCAATCCCAGCCACCGGCGAAACAGTGCGGGTGGCGCCATTAGCCGTGAATGTGCATAAAGTATGTCGTGAACCAACAATAAACAAACAAACGATCACCTATTCTACCATAGGATATCACATCTGCGAAATTCCAGCAGAATACTCCTAACTGTTGTATGTAGTCACTATGGCAAAACTCTACGAGACATGAAATCTGCGAAACTGGACTGTACCCTTTGTTCACGATAACCTGATCTGGACCATTCAAATGTAGACCTGCTACTTCTTGTTCCGATAGCCACAGTTTTATCACGCTCCAAGTCACTGCGTGTCCTTATTGTTATATACCATGCCATTTTTGATCTGATCTAAATAATTTCAGACGTAAGCAGATGAATTGTATCACGATAGATGAATGATTGATCACGAATTAAGTCGAGAGAGTTATTGTAGCTTTTCCACGAGTTACACAATTTATTTTAAAGTGATGTCCGGATTTCCTACGGGTCAGCTGTGATGTCATTGTTTTATCGTTTCATAGATATGACCATGCCGTGGGTATTGGATATGTATTCATGGGCCTGGTTGACATCAATAAAGCATGCTTTTCGAGTAATTTGATTTAGTTTTGTCCAGGAAAAGCATTGACCAGTTATCTTAGTAGCAGTAATCTGTCACCTGACAGCCACATCTCGGGCTCGTACAGCTTAGTGGAGTGGAAATCAGTGATTGAAAGTCTGCACACACGTCAGCCAGGAATGCAACTTGCCAGCATCCGGACCGCCGTCACATTTGTGACGGATTGTTGTGCACGGAACACAATTCCGTGATGCTTACATGATTTGGACCAGTTTAAGTATTTACACTGTAATTTGTCATTGGAATTTCTTAAATACAATTTCATGGTTGACTTACGACCATGAGCGCTTCTTTCTGAACCATTCGGGTGGGCCGCAAAACACGGCATAAATGGTCAATCCCAAATCGATGGTGAATACTTTATATGGTTCCATGTTAAAAGCGGAAAGCATCTTGGAGCAAAGCCAACATTGGGCGGGAATTTTCCCCTCAAAACCGTATAAAACAACACCCATGTTTACAATCCAAAAACATTTCATGATCTTACATTATAATTTTAATCACTATGACGATACATCCCGTGACAAACGTTCATCTGAAGTTTGTACGCCTTTTTGGCTGCACAATTGATCGAACCATTCAACAATTGTGACCAATTTTTGGTGCCATAGGCTGGCATGGTAGATAAAACGGTCTTGGTATGCGTCCTCAGGGAATAAGGAGATATGTGGCCATACAAGTTGCAATTATTAAAACTTGAGAACAACGTTTACCAGGAGGGCGGCCTAGAGGTCTTCCCATCAAATGAGCAAATACTCAATAAAGACAGAGGTTGATACCGCTCATGGCCACTTGGTCTTGCACTAGCTCAGCATTAGTTGAGTAGATGTAGTTATTCGGTATTACCAACAGCCATGCAACACTGGTATTATATAGCCTCGCTTTTGCACACTAGTCTCTTGCGCCACTGTCCCGTATGCAGTAATACTGTGACACATGAGCACGAAGGGATGAAAGTCAACCATAGTCGACATCCTGCTGTATGTCAAGACGGCTGGGCTGATTTCCGCGGGCTTTCATCTCCGTCGCGACGCTGCCTTCCACGGCATCCGAAACCTGTCGAGCAGCCCTCAGTGCGACATCTGCCGCGAACGTGTCCATGCTTGGCCGCGAGCACCCCACCGGCTGCAGATCAGAAGGGCCGGCGAGATATCAATGACTGTCAAGCTCCGCCGATGGCGTCATCACCGGCCTGCCGATCTGGGCGGGAACTGAGCCGAGCTCGGTGACTCGGGCCACATCGACTCGGCGACATCATTCCGGGCGACATCGACCCATTCAGGCTTTGTCGAGACCATGGCCGCGATGCTGAACTGGACATTGGACATAAAGACGGCAGTATGAACTCTAAAACGGCAATACGGCACATATAAGATGGATAGTATAGTAGGCAGTGACTCTGAAGTCGGAATATTATGTTTGTCGTGATAGTTACCCTCTAAAATAAAACCCCGCACTGGTATGAAGCGACACTGTGCCAATCTAAATGCATGGAACTTTCGCGCTAGCTTGTGCATGAACACAGTTTGACACCTCTTTAATCACTGAGGCAGTCGTATCGTGAAGATTGCCAGCAGCCGAAGCCCATTTTCACGCGTTTCGAGGCGTCGGCCGCCGTGCTTCATGAAGCGGGTGAGAATGATGGCCGGCGGTTCACAGTGGAGGGTCAGCCATGCCCGGCGGTAGCCCGAGCCAATGGGGCGGCACGATGTCATCACGACAACCGGGCAGCGGCGTTCAACCGCCGACCTTTTCGACAACGGCAACAAGTTCGAGGTGTTCGGGTTTCGAGAACACCCTCTCGCACAACACCGATCCGACGCGCAGCCGGGCGCTGCGGGCCGACGCGACGGGCGCGCGCCGCTCTCGCCGCCGCCCGGCGCCCTGCGCCGCGACGCTCCCCCGGCGGCGCCGCCGAGCTGCACGGCCGCGATACGATCGCGGCGCGGCCCGGCGCCGGCGGTCTAAGGCGCGCTGCCGCGCTGCCGGCTGGCCAAACTGAGCGGAAGGGCGACGGCGTCCGCCGCGGTCGTGCCGCCGACGACCGGCAACAGGCCCCGGCAACAGGCCCGGCGGTCGGGCGACGGCGCTGCCTCGGTTGTGCCGGCGACGACTTTTGGCTCCGGCAACAGGCCCGGGCTTGGTTCGTCGGGCGACGACCGGCAACAGGCCCGGGCCCGGTCGCACGACCGGCAACAGGCCCGGGCCTTGGTCGTGGGGGCGACGGCCGGCAACAGGCCCGGGCCTCGGTCGTGGGGGCGACGGCCGGCAACAGGCCCGGGGCAACAGGCCCGGGCGCGACGGCCGGCAACAGGCTCGGCGCCGGCCTCCGTCGGCCAGCGCGGTCGGCCGCGCACCGCCGCCCGAGCTGCCGACTCGTGCAAGAGGTGCCGAACACAACCTTCCGAGGAAGCGCAGGTGGTGTTGGATCTCGCAGACTTGGCGACTTAGGAATGTCTGGGCTCAACGTCATGGGAGACAAGCTGTGCCATGCACGAGCTTCCGAGGAGGCTCGAAAGATGCTGAATCTCGACGACGTGGGACTGAAGAAATGTCTGGGCTTAACGTGCTGGGGAACAAGTGGTGTCATGCATGCTCTTCCGAGGAAGCATGCGAGGTGCTGAATCTCACGGAGTTGGGGACGGAAGGAATGTCCGGTTATGACGTGCTGGAAGGTAGAGGCGTCAAGTCTGGCTTCACAGTCTGGCCCACTGGACGACCACTAGAAACGCCGTAGGCGCCCATATGGAGACGGCGATACATCCGTCATCTCGAGATATACTTACCACAAAAGAGATCATCACATTTCGGATGAGACCAAACGGTGAATACCCCAACAAAAGTGCCGTTGATGACATCTGCAAAAACGCAAGTTAGATCAGTAGCAGTTTTCGAAAATGCATCTGTGTACGTAATGGGCTCATCGTAATTTGACGATCTGAATGCTCCTGATGCATCTGGATGCATCTGAATGCGTACTGTATCAGATGCTATCCTGTGTACATGACACGCACTCTGAGATCCGGCAAATGATCCAACAGATAAATAAATGCGTTTGGGTTAGATCGGATACCCGCGTCCAATTCCGCCTTCGTGTCCGTGGCTTGACCGAGTCCGGTCTCATGTTGGAGGACATGTATCGTGAATAATCAACGCGTGTGATGGACGTGTGGGTCGTGAAGTCGCCATTCACAATGTAATGAGTTATCGATTGTAGTCATCCACGGTATGCCTAGCTGTTTCTCCGGTGTCTCACATTGAGTACCTGAAGGAATGTGTCGTTGTCCAGTCACTGTGCTGGTAGTCGCCGGGCTCCGCATCAGCCTCTTTCCGATCGGTTTTTGTGCCAGAGGTGTTTTCGAGACGCGAACACCTCGGATTTGTTATCAGTTTCGAAAGGAGTCGGCGGTTGACCGCTGCTGCCCGGTTTGCCGTGATGACATCGTGCCGCCCCATTGCCGCTGCGCTGTTGCCGCCCATGGCTGACCTCCACCGTGTAAAGCGCCGACCATCATTA